>SSNP01000030.1:847474-969503 GCA_006937955.1 Pachypanchax playfairii | reverse complement strand
AAAGCTTGATTTAAAGACTCAATGTTTTTGCACAAATACAAATACTTTGCATGAGCCTGAATGAGCTGCAGTCGTGATAAAAAGCATCTGTTTTAGTTCCTTATTTCATGACAACCTGCCTGTCGTCAATAAATAGATTCCCAGAATCAGAATAAAGTTTATTGTCATTATATTGAGTACAACAAAATTACTGATCAGTCAGGTGATGGACAAAATGATTTCAGGTTAACCTGATTCATTTGTTTTAGCTGTAGGAGACAGAAGACTAGCAGCTAATTATGACATCAAGAAAACATGTTTTTCACAGCTGGCTGAGTAAAAACTGAAAAAATCATAGTTCCAAAAATAATTGTTGATCTTCAAATATTGACAAGTGGGACAGGGAAACGGGGCTGTGGCTAAAATGAAAAAAAAAAAATCAAAAGTATATAATAAAATGAACTGCTGAAGCTCTGGACCTGTGAGCTGCAATCAGCACAGCTGCTCTTGAAGATCTTCATCAAAGCCATCAAAGTTGTTGAAAAAATTTTTATTGGAGAAATGCCTAAAAATCTAAATTCTGTGTGTGTCCTGCTCCCATCAAACATCCAGTCTGTTTTTAATTCTTTATCTGTTTTGGAGGATGTGAACCTGCAGTATGAGAAATCAAATACTTTGAGGGTTCCAGGCAACAATCAGTTTTATTAAAGTGAGTCACTGTATTGAGAAAAGGAGGCTAACAGAGATAATAACCCTGCTAAAACAAGTGTCTTGTCAGTGTGCTGCTGTTGTTCTACGTGTGTGTGTGTGTTTATGTAATAAAAGTGCTCGCTGACTCACAGATGTGTGTCCTTGCAGACTGAAAAGAAGGACAAAGAGAAGCAGGTTGGTTTGTTTGTGATCTGTCTGCTGAAAGCTTCTCTAATGTGCTGCCAAATAATCATTTTAGTTGCTTTTATTTAATTCTCCCAAAGCCACCAATATTTACAGTGTGTGATGTTATTTAAATGACTGCTGTTAGTGATTTTTATTTGTCTTATTAGTGTGAAAACGATTAATAGTTTTCCTGTTAAATGTTTTTATCTATGTTGTTGCTAAAGGAGGAAGTTAAGAGTAAAGAGGTGGGTGCTTTCCCCTCGACCACCTGCTCTCACCCTTATCCTGCCCCTCCCACCCCCCCCTACTGTCTGTCAGATGTAAGATGATCCTAATCAGACACTGTGGTCATACACATCACTGCCCAGCACCACAGCAGGCCCCTGGCTGGTGGCTCAGGATCTCTGTTGTCTTGACTGCCTTTGGATTTGGGGGCCCAGAATGGATGGGGGTTCCCTCCCCTCTGCATTGGCTCTCACTAATATGTGGGGGGTTTGGGTGCAGCCTGGGTTATTTGGCTGGGGTGACCTCTCTAACATTAACCCTTGTCAGGTGTTGGGACAGATCCCTGGGTCCTTTGATCATTGATCTGGCCCTGCTTCTGGTCAGGGGCCAGAGACTCTCTGATCCCCCTCCCACTCTCAGTCTGATGCCTGTCTCGTGGTTTTGATGGTTGGTGTCTGCACTGTGGGACCCCCACTCCTTTTCCTGTACCTCAACCACACCACCCTTCCATGGGACAAACACGCAGATAGATAAATATAAAAACACGTGAGTGTTAAAGGAGCTGAAGCTGACCATGTTATTAGTTCTGCTGACCCCGTTTACTCACCCATTTCCCAGAATCCCTCCCATTTCACCCTCAGCAGAGGCAATACACTCATCTTAAACCCATTTTGTGCTTTGAGTTTAGTCACTGAATGTTTTTTAAACATAGTCACATGTTTCTGGAGAAACCAGATTGAAAAGTGGGTTTTATAGGAAGCTGTCTGATGTTTCATTTATTTATTTTTTACAGTCAAAAGAGGAAGTAAACAAGGTTTGTTTCCTCAGTCAGCAGCATCTTCTCTTTCCCTCTGTGTTTGTTTTGTGTCTAAGTTTAAATGTCCGTGTTACAGACCTCCTGATGTACAGAATGTGTGTAGCAGCTTGTAGGAGAGTTCTTTAATGCCTCAAGAAATTAAATGTGCTATATTTCTTATGTGTACAATCTATTCCTTATGAATACAGCTCAGGATTACCTTTTCTTATAATTTTTTTCTTTATAGGAAGTTGTTTTATAAACTTGTATTTTTTTTATTTAAACTTTTTATTTTCATATTAAATCAAAGAAATATCTGTAAAACATCCAACAGAATAGACTTTAAAATATTCTACAAATATTTAGAAGTTTCTGATGATTCAATATGAGATGCA
Source organism: Pachypanchax playfairii (assembly GCA_006937955.1). NCBI lineage: Eukaryota > Metazoa > Chordata > Actinopteri > Cyprinodontiformes > Aplocheilidae > Pachypanchax > Pachypanchax playfairii. The sequence goes on along the minus strand of SSNP01000030.1, from coordinate 967,232 downwards.
TCACTTACATGATGCACCATGAGATTTCAGATGTCCTTGTTTTCTTTAGTCTTACAGCAGCTGATAGTGAAGTGTTTTATTAAAATCAGCTACTTATCACCAGGTTCATCCACAAAATGTTTTAAATCTGGCATTCTTTTATTTATTTTCTAGATTTTCCTTGTCTTGTGCATTATTATTATTTTTTCCATCTTTTTTTGTCTTTTCTCATTTTTCCTTTCTGTCTCTGTGGGAAGACTGAAGCTACAGCTGCCGTCACGAAGAAGGTACAGCTGAGAGAGTCAGTCAGAAACCTGTAATATCATCTTCTGTGTGTGTGCTCGTGTATGTGATTGTTTTACATCCTAACATTATAAATAATTATTTTTTACACCCATAGTGCAAGGCAGGATGTAATTACAAAAATCTAATCCTAATCTTAAAAACCTATCAGACACTAGATGATCTCAGCAGAAGCAGCAGGAAGTCAAGCTTTTATGCACAGTGTAAACTGATGTTTTTATTTCATGTTTCCTGTTTTTCTAATTTAAATGGAAGTTAAATAATGTTTTAATGACTAAAAACATTCACATACAGGCTCAAAGATCAGCAAAAGGGAAGGAAGTCTTGCTTCTAAGCTACATACTATCATATAACAAACCGGTCCCATTAATCTCCAGTTACATTCTGGCTGATTCAGTCCAATTATGATACAGTTCAAACAGATTCTGTAGATTCTAAACTGTCAAAACTCCCTCAAAAATATCTGTTTAACTAGTGGATTTCTGTCATATTCAGACTAAAATGAGATTAGTTACACTTCAGATGTTCGAGTTGTCTGACTACACAAGTCGCCTCTAACACGCTACAACAAGCTCTGAAGTAAAGAGCTACGAATCAACTTCCTGGTAACACGCCATGGAACCGTGCCCGGTGGCATTTAATGTTGCTATAAAACAACAACAACAACATCTTTGTCCTCTAACTTTATAATCTACCTCAATTTATAAGAATACGCTTGATTTACATAACACCTTACATGAGACCCATCAGTGGTTTACACTGGTCTGGTCTGGTCTGGTCTGGTCTGGTCTGGTCTGGTCTGGACAGACTAGAATGCCTGAGAAGAAAAAACTAACTAGTCTGATGTGTTTGGACCACATTTTATTTTAAATGGTTTCACTCTGAATGGACTCCAAGTACTCAAATTTAACACGTTTCTGCATCTTTAAATTCCAAAATGCCAAACAAACAATTATAAATGTATTCTTCCATATTTCGACATGACATGATCTCTAGATTATAATTGATCATCTTTTTCTTACACTGGAACACCTCAGACTGTTCTGCTCCATCACGTTCTGCTCTGCTTTGTTGTGCACGTTCAGTAAATACAACTGTGTTTTATTCATGGCTGTTTGTTGTCGAACAAACAGTCCCACCTTTCTCTTTACTCGCTGCAGGATTTCTCAGTTATAATTCAGGAACATAAAGTGCTGTCACTTTGAAAGTCACATCCTCCTTTTACTCCACTTATATGTTCTGGCAGTGTGCCCAGTGTCTTCTAGCTAATAACACAATTCTACAGTTACTAATGAAACACTTTCAATAAAAACTGCTTGTGATGCCTCATCTTGTAGTTGTCTGGCTGGTGACTGGTATAACACACTTAGTGCACTTGGTGTCCTGCATCATAATGAGCCTCACCCTTCAGACTGTATTTTACAGGTTTAATGGCCGGCTGTTTCTCAAGGCCGCTGTATCCTGCAGACTGCTTGACCAACAGTAACCTGTAGCACCTGTTGAACAAGTTTATTCCTGTATGTTTTGGGTTTTAAAAGCTTTGTGCAATAACAGATAGTCATTATTACTGATTCTCTTAGTTTAAATCAATATTGAGATTGGAGTTAGAATTCTGAACATTTGAGTAAATTCTCTGTTCTTGTGGCTCATTTTAGGGAGCAAAAGTCTGGCTTGCAAAGCAGGGCCAGTGTTTTTTCTTTAAAGCATCTCATTGCACAGCCTGTGCAAAACAGTAAAAGTTTTTTTTTTATCATTTATTTCCACTTAATTAATTTCAGGTTCACCCAGAGAAGGTTAGGTCAATCTGCAGAACTTCAGGTTTCTGAAAAATAATACGTTCCCAGTCTGAATCAAATGTCTCATCAGAAAGAGTAGAGTCAGATCCTGAAGTGAATTGAACAGGATTCTGAATTCTTTCATGATTAATTAGTGCTAACCGCTGATGAGGGAAAGATTATTACAAAGGTCTTTTAACATCAATCTTCTTTTTGTAGAAATATATAAAAGCACAAAGGCTCAGTGGTTTTTGTAAAATTCTCAACTCTTAAAACTTTTTCTGCCACGTTTCTCTGTCTTTGTTGCATTCTCAGTTTCCATCATAGAAAAAAAAATCTGAACCGTTAAGTGTATTTTATATCATCACATTCAGCTTATAAGTAGTTACGGTAGTTATCTACATGCTGTTGGAACACGAGTGTCAGACTCCTGCTTGAAGATCAGGAAACAACTCTGAAATGTCCCATTCAGACACCCATGAAAGGATGTAAAGAGCATCATCATCTGTCTGTATTGTTACATCAGCTGAAATTGCGTTCAGTTACATTTTTTACAGTTTTCATTTTTATCCTTCTGCATCACTGAGCCACACAGACTTTAGTCAGAATGTCTCAGCTGCTGAGAAACCGAAGTGTTCCACGTGCTGTTTGTTTTAAGAAGATGCAGTATTAGATAGAACATATAATTATATAATGAACATTTCCAAAACGCCCACCATCCGGTTCCTGCTTACTATGTTTTATAGTTTCTGTTGTTGATCATCACTTTCAAGATTGTTTGTCATTTTTAAGAATTCAATCAGATGTTTCTGTAATGTGAGATTTGGAATGAAAACATTATCTTGAAAAATGTAGGAAATATCTGAAGTATAAAAACTGAAGGACTTCAATCAGACCTCTGAAGAACATGATGCATCACAGCAGAACAACGAATCACTCTGAGGATCTCAGCCTCCGTCTGGCTGCAGAACAGACTTTCACTTGTTTTACCTGTGATCTCCTCTCACCTCCTTTTTATTTGTGTGTTGTAGTTGGATACTGAGGCAGCCGACATCCTCAATGACCTGCAGGTGAAGCTCAGCACTATTCTGGACAACTTCAGCATCGTGTTTGCAAAAAGGTAAGTGTGATCCTGTCTAAAGCACAACCATCACAGCTACAGTCATACAACCACCGACTCTGTATGGAGCTGCGATCGAGTACCTGCAAACTCCATGGAAGGACTCCAAAGCTTACATGTAGAAAGGTCCCAGCACGGTTTCAAACCCAGGACCTTCTAGCTGAAAGGCAACAGTAGTAAATCTAACGCACATTCTTTTATTTTGAAAGATTATTATTATTTAGCATCAGTGATGTTGGACAGTTGATTTTTTTTCTTTTGGGATCTTTTTTTTTTTTTTTTTAATAAAATTTCCAGAGATTATTATTCTCAAATATCTATTTACAAAATCTGGAACAAACCTGAACACCGTGTTTTAACGTGTCAGAAGAAAAGCTCCGCTTTGCTACAAGGAAGTTTATTTCTCCTTTGCTCTCTCCAGTTTCCAGAATCGTATAAACAGCTGCATGCGTCAGATGGCAGAGATCCTCTATCAAATGAAAGGCCCACCCAACCACAACACTGCAGAGGCAGAGGCTGACACCATGCTGAGGCCCCTCATGGAGTTCCTGGATGGAAAGTAAGCAGAGATAATACACATGATATGCACATTAACACAGCAGCTGGCGCTCGCCAGCGGCCAAGTGATTTCTGCAGAAAATCTGGAAATACATGAAATACTAAATGTAGAAAAATCAGAAGTTTTCTAATGATGCAGTCAATTTTTAGATGATTATAAATTTTCAATCTGATCGTTACTGTGTATTTTACAGGTATAATACCTCATGTGTTGGTTTCCCTAGAAATGGTAGAAGTTATATTTATAATTTAAACTGTACAGACATTTGGTAGAGAAACAGGAAGAAGAATGGGGACAAAGACATTAGACCTCCTGGCGTTTGAAGCTGCTGATAAATGAAAGTCTGTTCCTGTTTTCTTCACGTCACATGGAAATGAGACGCGTTTCTAAACGGTTAATCATCTTGTTGTTGATTTCATGTCAGAATAAAAACAGAGTGAAAACGGAAACTACTTCATGTTTCAGATCAAATTTGTGTTTGTTGGGTGATCACACGTATCTCCCTAACTGATGTTAAAAGCTCATTTTTCTTGTGTTTGCTCGTTATGCAGTCTCAGCATCTTTGCTGACATCTGTGAGAAAACGGTGCTGAAGAGAATCCTGAAGGATCTGTGGAAGATTGTCCTGAGCAGCCTGGAGAAGACCGTCGTCCTGCCTCAGAGCAACGACAGCCTGGTAGGAGCAACCTAAACCCTCACCACTGTTACCCACCGTTCCCATACGCTAACACTTCTAAATTAGAGTCTTAGTATTAGAGGACTCAGATAATTGGGAGATCCGAAACGAAAAGTCTAAAATCCCTGCAGCAGTTCCAGTGGTTGTCTTTTCTGTTCCAAACATGTTTCTTCTGGGTCGTACTCGACTCCGACATTATTCCCAACACACCAACTAAATACCAGTTATAAAGTCTAACACAAAGATAGATGAATAAAAAGAAAAGAAGTCACAAACACATGGCAGTAATGAGCAGATCTGGTTTGAGGTCAACAGTTTCAGAGTTTGTTTTCTTTTATTGTGAAGTAAATGTTACAGGGAACAACAGAAACACTGATAATTATAAAAACTTTATTACATTTATTGGTTTCTAATTCTATTTTAAGTTTATACTTTTGTGTTGCTCTTGGTGCAGATTAAGTTGTGAAATTTCTTTGATCTAAATGTAATTTAATTATTCACTTTTATTCAATTTCTTAAGGAAATTTTCTGAAATTACAGATTATCACTGCATTTAAACAGTTAAAAGTGAAGTAATACGTAAATCTGCAACATCTGGTTAGAATGACTGTGTCTTCAGTTATCCAGCAGGTTCTTAGTACCGTGTTTTTCAGTCCTCGTCCTTCAGGTTTTCAATGTTTTCCTAATTATTCAAACTATTTCATGACCTTTTCAGCAGGTTTAGTCGAAGCAGAATAATCAGTTAGAACCAGGTGTTCTGGAGCTGAGAAACAGGTTCTAACAATCGATTGTAGGTTCAAGCCTGTTTTCAGTGTCTCGTGACTCTGCTGCCCCCTGCTGGTGGTCAGTGTGTTTCTTGTTTCCTAATGCTGAAATATATTTTTTTAAGTGATTTAATTTTACTGGAGCATTTTCATGTAAAATGACTGTATTTTTATAAGTTTTACGTTATTTCCCAATAAAATGAATCTGATTATTTCTCTGTTTGCAGGGAGCCCAAATCCTAACAGCAGCTAAAGGACTTTCTAACCTCAAGGTAACAGATTGTCAGTCAAAGGTGTTTTACTCTGAGGTCCTGTTGAAGTCACTAAAAAAATGCAGAAAATTGTTAAAATAAAGATAACTCCAATTCCATAGAAGCTGGAAAGTTGTATGATTATAATATCAGTTTATGGATTTATGAAATTTGCAAATTGTTGCATTCTGTTTTCATGTACTTTTTTCACAGTGTCTCAACTTCTTGAGAATTTGAGTTCTAGAAAGGACATTGCTGAGACATCTGATGTCTATTCTCAAGCTTTAAGGCCAAATTAATGAAACCTACACTTTCAGAATTTCTTAGAAGAAAACTTACATATACACTGTTGTTTTTCACTTCTCTGTTGAATACCACCACATTAATCAATTAGTTTCTAACTTTGAATAATTTTGGATTGAAAAGGTTAATTGAGGGTAAAATGTGTTAATTAGTTTCCTATAACAAACAAAATGTGAAAATCAAGTTGTGAAAGGAGAAGAAGAGCAAACCAAGCACAGGAAGCAGGAAGCAGACAGGAAGAGGAAACAAGAATCTGGACTCTAAATTAAAACTCTCGACACAAGCTCATGTTTTCCTCATGAAGCAGCTTTGGTTTCCAGTATCAGATAACACACTCAGGTAAGAATAGAACCAGCACCGTCCCTCAGTAAAACACCAGTCCTGTGTCTCAGTACAGGCATCAGAAGGCAGAACATGAGACTAACATGAAAAAACCAGACCCGGATGAAACAGTCTCTGCAGTTCTGATCTGTATCTGCTGGTTTCATTCATCACAAGTTTTGCTTCATGATCTGTTTAATGTTTGTATTTGATTCTGTTTTTTAGGGAGGAGGAGAAGCTAAAACTCTGACACCCAAACAATGTGCAATTATTGATGCTGGGCTGGAAACCATCAAGGTAACCTGGAAACCTGCTTCCTGTAAGACGTGATTCAGGAGAAGTCAAGTGCATCGAAGCTCAATGACAGAAATCACAGTTTTATTACAGTTTCCTGTTTGAGAAATTAATCCAGATGTTTGATATTTATTTTATTTTCTGATTTACACACACAGTGAAAACTGCTCATTAAAGTGTATTTTCTGTATATATCAGTATATTTTTACTGCCTTGCAGCAATACTTTCATGCGGGAGGAAATGGGCTGAAGAAGGCTTTTGTTGAGAAAAGTCCAGAGCTGGCGTCGCTGCGTTACACGCTGTCGCTCTACAGCCAGAGCACCGACGCTCTGATCAAGACGTTTGTCACCACGCAACACACTCAAGGTGATCCCAGGCACCTGAAACACGTCTGCTGCTTGTGTTTGTTTTGTTTCAGGTGAATTTGAATGTTTCTTCTTGTTGTTTCTCCATCAGTTCACGACGGTATGGGCATCAGAATCACCGGCAACGAGAAGATTAAACCTGACCGAGGTACATCCTGAATACTCACAATACTTCAGTCTGTTCTGTGTATTTTCAAAATAAGATCAAAACATGCTCAACTTTTTATAACAACATACAAACAGGTATGATGTAAGTGCTTTTAGAGGTGCCGTGTTAAAAGAATCATTGAAAACAAATAATTTGTTATTCTAAATAAAACTTCCTCCATATGAAAACCTGCATAGAGCAAGTGCTCTATAAATAAATAAATAAGTTTGGATTGAAATGTTTTTGTAATTGTTTGAATGTTGATTTTAATGTAATTTTTTAAGCGATTGAACTAAAGCAGCATTTATTAGAACTTAATATTTGTTTCAACTTAACTAAAATTGTTTTTTTTTTATTTTGGCTTGTTAGAAAAAAATATATGCATCATATTTAAATATTCTTCCAGTCGCTCAAGAAGTCAAAGTGCAGTTACAACAGCCAGTTCGACACTGTTAAACTGAGTTACTCCTCTTTCTGTCTGTTAATGGAGCTTCTGAGTTTTGCTAAAAATTAAAAAATATCAGTTTATCAAATACTAATTATCAGTGAAAGAACCTGGTTGTTTTGCTCCTTATTATCAGATTCTGCAGGATTAAAAGGAATTTTTAATATGTTTAAAACTCAAAGCAGAGAATGAAGATGGGAAAATCAGTCACTAAATCAGTAATAAATTAGGAAATAAAGAATAAAGTGAGTAAAGTTTAAAAGTTTTGTCTCTTGCATCATTGTGCTGAACTTGGTTTTACAGGTTCGGGGGTGGAGAAGCCGATTGGAGAGGCTGTGCTGCAGATCGATCTGATGCTCGGGAAGGAACGCAAGGTCAACGTCAGAGGTTGGACTTCACAGCTTAACTTATCTATTATCTTCCCTCAAATATAAGTGGAGCGTAAATACTTTTATTTTTGTTTTTCACTGAAAACAAGTCGTTTTTATTGAAAGATGATTACGAGACGAGAGCCACATTTCAGCTTCTGTTAGAGATCATTACATCTGTTCTAACGTTTAGATGAGGTGGAGTTTGTGAAAGTAGAAAAGTAAAGAAACAGATTAAAGCAAGTAAAACTTAATATTTAGCTGTACATCTATTTTGTTGTTTTTTTTTATGGTGTCTTTTCAGATACTTTCCACACTTTTATTTGACAGATTTTAGTTGAGGGTGTGAATCTTTCTGCTGCTTGGGTTTGTGTCCTAACAGATCCAGTACTTGAACCGGGTTGTTTGATTCCATGTTTTGATTTTTTTTTTTTATAAATTAAATCTGATCAGCTCTCGTTCCCTTCTTGTCTTGTCCCCTGTCTATGTCTCAGTCATTGCTGTAAATGACATGAAGTGGCAAACTTCTGGGACGTTTCGGCCATTCGTTGAGGTCTCTATGGTGGGACCCTTCCTGGCTGACAAGAAGCGCAAGTTCACCACAAAATCAAAGAACAACAGCTGGACAGCGAAGTTCAACGAGACCTTCCAGTTGTAAGTTTTGAAACTGAAACACTAATGAAAGGAGTTGAAAGTGCTCAGAAGCATCAAATAGACTTTAATCGTTGATTTTTCTTGGTTCCGTAGCGTCCTGGGGAAGGAATCCCCAGACTGCTACGAGCTCCAGGTGACGGTGAAGGATTACTGCTTCGGCCGGGCGGACCGAGTGGTTGGAGCAGCTGTGGTTCAACTGCGAGACGTTGCTGACAGGAAAAGCTGCGTGTGCTGGTGTCCTCTCGGGCCGTGCATTCAGACGGATGAAACGGGCATGACGGTGATGCGTATCCTGTCCCAGCGACCTGCTGATGAGGTGGCCAAAGAGTTTGTCAAGCTGAAATCTGAAACTCGTCCTTCGGAGGAGGGCAGATGAACAGAGGTACTGACTCAGGATCAGATTCTCTTAAAATGAAGGAGTGACCGATGTCACCTTCCAAAATAGAATTTCTCCCAACATGTCAGATGAAAAAGATCTGACATCAGGGAGAAAAACACAAGACCAGGTGTTGGAATTAAAAGGGTACAACTTGAAAGATACTTGATACTTTCAAAATGTACAAGATCATCTTGATCTTCTAATTATTAAATATTTTAGTTGCATACAGACAGATAATATGGATAACATTATATTTAACCTGAAAATCCAACTGGAATTCATGGATTTTTGTCTCCTGGAAACTGAAACAAGAACAAAACTGATTTTAAAATGACCCTAAACAGACTGGCATGTTTGTTCCTTTGATTTTTTTGAACTGTGAGTCCTCATAAATATTCTGTTTACTACATGAATCTTCTTCTTTGGTACCAAACAATAACTCACGAGGGGATGACCAAAGGAAAATGAAACGAGGACTGCAAGTAATGAGGAATGTTCCATTCAGCATGATGAAAAGGTAATATGCATCCGCTGCACCAAACATTGACTGACACTCGTAGCACCAGATGTGTCTTACAGAGATCAAATATTAGGGATTTAGTTCAAAGGAAATGGCGAGCCAGAGAGGAAGTGTCATAAAAAGCACAACTTTTCTGGAGACTGTTGCATAATCTGAGGACGTGTCACATATAGTGTATGTTGGTGTTAACGTATTGAATGACTGGTTGTTTACAATGATTGTTTAAAATCTTAAAGTAAACCAAATGTTGGAATTTGATGTTGTAGCAAAATCTTATAAATGATTAAAGCCTTAATCAGAGCCGGCTAGCTAACAATGCTAGCTTAGTGCATTTTGTGTGATTCAGAGAGACACGAGTAGTTTTTGTGATTTGTGCAGTAGGTTTTAAGTTTGTGTCTGATGGTCTGAGGCTGTGATTTTAGCTTTTGTTTGTAGTGTTTTAGCTGTAGACATGTTAACCATCTCTGAGTGGAAACCTGCAGCTGCCGGAACCGGAACTGGACTGCTACATTTTTAAACCACAGCTTTGCCGTGCATGCAGTCATATACCAATTACATGTTTCTAAACATCTAATCATTGTTAGGCATTGCCACATAAAACACACAACAAACAGACTGATGATTCAAGAGAAATCTACACTTTTGCCTGATTTTGTGCCAAGGAACCAGTTTTCAGTGAGCCACATTCAGCTGTCGGTGTTGTAGCTTAAGGATAAATGTGGCCTTCGTAAACGGCCCCGATTTTACTGCTGGTTTCCCAAAGCAACTGAACAACAGCCTTCATCAAAGTGAACAAATAGTTTTCAGAGAGCATGAACTGGGATCGTTACGGCTGCCACATCTGGAGTCACAACTGGACTGAGTTTGTCAAAAATAAAAGCCGATGATCAAAGCATGTATTTATTGTACACAGAATCTACTAAATTTGTGATTTTCATTTTTGATGTCTGGACTGTGAAATTGAACAAATGTAATTATTATTATTCTGATGTGACAAATGTTGAACATACTTGTAACAATATTTTGTACATAAAATATTGAATCCAGAAGATGACTCTCGTCCTTTGTTTTTGGTTTAAGGTCACATTTTGTTTAAAATCAGCCTTTTATTTAAACATATCTTATTCCACCTTCAACTTTTCCTGTTTGTCAATAAACCTGAACTTGAGATTTTTCTGTACTACAGTCAGTCTCATCCATCCATCTGTTATCTATTCCCTCATTTCCCTGTTCAGGGTCACGGGAAGTTGGTGTCTGACTCCAGCTATTGTTGGACAAGAGGCGGAGTCACACCTGGACAAGTGACCAGTCCATCACAGAACGCGTATGCACAGGGAGAACATATAGAAAGGTCCTGGTCTGGTTTCAAACCTGAACCCTTAACTCAGTGTTTTACAGATCTGAGTAGTTGTTGAACACAGAGAGAACAAACTCTACACAGAAAGTTGCAGGACTGATTGAATTGAATTGAATTGAATTGAATAAACTTTATTGTCCCACGGGGGGAAATTACATGGAGATACAGAGAACAGCTTGACCTTCACTCTCCAGGCTGCCGAGGGTCACAGTGTACCCGGCGCACGTTGCTCAGGCCAGCCAAGATCACACAGGAGAATACATACATACATACATACATACATACATACATACATATACATAAGCACGCATCAGCCTGTGTGTTAGGGAAAAAAAAGATGAATAAGACTACATAAGGTCAGAGAGAGGAGAAAAAGGTTCCCTACACCCAGTGTCCCAACACGAGGGGTGCTCGATGTAAGCAATAAAAACCTCCAGCAGGGGGGGATTCACGAGACATGTTGAGAACTTTCTTGAGGATATGAATGTAATTAGTGTATGTGGGTGTGTGCGGAGAGTTATCAAGGACAGACACCGTCTCTGGGACAACGCAGATGTTATGTCTTCCACAGTCTTTTGGCGCCCGGTGGACACGGTTAAGGAGGGAGCTGTGTGTCTAGGTGCTCACTGCTCCAGGAGGAATTTAGTGTTTTGGCCTTGAGGCCAGCCGAAATGAGATAACAGAGATTAGGTCGAAGCTGAACCTGCAACCGTCATGCTGTGAGTCAACAGTGCAAACCGAGAGCGCCACTGTGCAGCTTGTGGTCTGTATGTCATTTCTTATACTGATGGAGGTTACGTTCCAACCAGAAGGGACGTGAACTGTGTTGTGGAAAAATTCAGTTATGAAGAAGTGGAGTAAGAGAATTTTAGAAAAAGGAGTTTTTCTATAAAATCATGCATGAAGTGAGAGTCAGTCACATGTTAGGACGTTAGAATGAGACTCTGATGCTGTTTGTAGAGTCTGCTGCAAATCTAATCTGAGAAGAAGTCAACAATCTGATGTTCGGTTATAATCGTCTGTGACGCGTTTCTATAAATGATACTTGAAGTAACCTGAAAATCTCCAACAACAGATTCAAGATTTCAGCTGATCACATCTGCAGTGTTTCACACATAATGTAAAAAGTCATAAATAAATCATGTCAGAGAAAGAAAAAGCTCTTTTATTTATAATTTTAAGTTAGAATAAGTTTAGATTCTTTGACTGTTTAAAACCAACTTGAATTACACAAACACGTGACTAATAACATGTACACAGATCAACCTGCAGCTCGCTGGAGGTCCAAATGGATTCAAGTCAAACTGCATCAGAAACTCTTTCACTCTGTTTCTTTGCCACATTCTACATTCAGTAATCATTTGATCACAACATTAAACAATTCACTCACATTTTACAAGGAGTGACATGAATGTAATACTGCAGATTTTAATTAAACATGAGATCAATAAATGATTGAAACATCTGAGCTTGAAATATTGAATAAATCACCATTAATTGTAATGTTGTATGTAAATATGAAGGTTAGCTGGTTTGTGTAAAGAGGAAGAAAGACATGCTTTTAATAAAGGCAATGAAAAAAAATAAATACAACTATAACCTGATGCTCATTACAGCCACAAGTCAATATTTTTATTACATCATAGCAGAAACAATATCAGATGGTACCGTATGATTTTATACTGAACTAAAATATTCAAGTATTTTTTTAATAGATTCATATTTTGATGGCTTTGCTTCCAATGTTGTTGCTAATGAGATTTACACATTTCACTGTGTAGAAACAATAATCATGTTTTAACGCTGCAGAAACTGAAACATGTTAAAGATTGTACATAGAGAGACACAAATAGATTGTTATTCTGTGTTTTTAGCCTTCTCTGGTTTATTAACATTATGTCTAATGATGAAGATAGTAATCTGATTTATTTAAAACAAAAACTACGAGTCTGTCAACAACCTGAGTGAAGTTACGAGTCAGGCCTTCTGGGATGATTGAAGAGGTCACTGAATGTTCAGCTATAATACAATTAATTCTAAGTTTTGGAGCAGCATCATGTATGTAAGTCTGAACATCACTGATGTCAGTGTGACTAGCTGTTGCCGTTTGTTTGCAGGAGGCTGCCGGGCGTCTTGTTGGTCTGCTGTGACTGGAACTGGTCAGGCAGCAGAACCTCCACCGTGAAACTGACTCGTTTAGCCTGGAAGATGCTGTAAGTGTTGTCAAATCTCAGCACATCTGTGTGTAACAGAGAAAGGAACATTTATATAGTTGAATTTTAATGAGAAAGTGTTGGATTTTAGCTTATCAACAAACTACTCACAGACTCCCGGACGCTCACAAGTCAACGATCCATCCTCGGGTACTAAGTGAGAGTTGTATCGCTGACTGGGAAGAACTTCCTGCATCTCCGAGGCCTTTTTCCACTCCCCCTTCTTAGTCTTTACAAACACACCAAAACCGATATCTGCCCCCTCACTAGCAAACTGCCACCTAATTAATGAGACAGAAAAAAATTTCTAGAAATTACAGCATTAAGTTTTTATGTCATTTGAAGAGATTTTCAGGTTATCCATCATCCGTAATTTAAAACGTTACAAACAAAACTTAACTCTATATGGTATGATACTGTTCATTAAATAAGCAGTAAATGTCTCAGATATTACTGTTTTATTGATTTTAAAAAGTATTATGTTAATTTTTAATTTAGGATTAACAAATAATAATTTAATGTCCTGATGGTTTACTGACCGAAGGACGCAGCCTGGAAATAAGATCTCATAGTCGAGCTGCTGGGAGGAACCTCGACTGACGTTCACACAGTGCTCATAATTCACCTTAACATGGTCTCGGACATAATAAGACGGGGGGACAGGTCCAACGTGGTTTATCTGCAACAGAGACACACTGAGTCTAAAATACAAGCGTCAAATACTTATTTTTATAATATTTGAGAAGCTGAAGTTAAAAAAACAAAGACAGAAGAGAAAACTTCACTTACTGTGCAGATCTGTCATGAATGCTTGTAATCTTTATTCTTTTACACAAACAGGCTTGTTCAGAGATGCACACGTGTATCACATGAATGTCAACATGTTTCCTCATTCTTACTTTACAATTTATTCATTTAAGTTTAAATAAGTGTTAGAACTGTTCCACTGTCAGCTTCTCAAACAGATAAGGGTTGTTTTATCAGTCCAGTCGATAACGCTGGTGACTCGCCAGCATTTCTCTTAGTTTGCATATTTCCAGATTTTCCTTTGATACGATCTGAAAGGTCGCTGTGAAATCTATGAAAGTTTTATGATTCAACTATAAACAAATAAGAATCAGACCAACAGGCATTCAGTACAGTAACTTTATACACAAATTATATTAGGAAAAACAATGATGTTAAATATTCAACCAGAAGAGCGAGATATTTAGAAACACATTTATGTGAAGGGTTTGACGTTCACATTGTTGTTGTTCGAAGATGAAAATGAGCATCAACATTAATTATGATAATAAATAAATAAATAAAGGCAGATGCTAAAAATCAAACAACTAGTCAGCAGTTTCAAGTCGTTCCTGTTTAAAACTCTTTAAATAAATAGTGGAGAATTAAACCCAAAGAAATAAAACAAATAGAAAATTCATAAGGCTCCACATTTTCAGTTTTTACCTAGTTTTCAAAATAAAAGAAGCTAAATTCACCAGGAATTAGACAAACATGTTTAAACTCCTGTCACAAGTGGGTTTTAGGTAAAACACTGCAGACAGATGTTCATATGTTCAAAATGTTTCCTTTCTTCACCTTTTTCTTTATGAGAAACTATACTGGGGTTTTAAGTTTCTGCTTGACCCAGAATTTTAGCTTCTGTCTCTTAAAACTACAACAAACACGACTCTGACTTAAATTGTGCTTCTTTCAACATCTTCATGTTTAGTTTCCCAAACAAACAAAAGTTAAGGCTCTATCTCAAAATCCTGTTTAAATAAATAAAACTAAATATTGGAGGATTTGTTCACGTCAGTAAGAAAACTCAAAACACTTTTAGTCTGATTGTTTAAATAAATCTTGACGATAAGAAGAAATTATTTAGAGCCGACACTATTTAGGGTGAGTTTGACCTCCATGAGTTAATTTTCCTACCTTTCATTCTTTTATTGATGTAAATGTTTTTTATTTGAATAAAACCTGCTATTGGAGTCTGAAGTTTCAAACAGTAGCTAAACTTAGAGAATACAGATGACTTTCAAATCTCACAATGATCCTAAAATGTACAGTTATAAATTAAATGAAGAACGAGTTCTGTGTCCTGGATGTCTGCCTCCTACATGTCTGTTATCAGCAACAAGAACAGAGACTCTAACTAATGAATACAGTACAATGTGAAGGACACACAGCTAGCTAACGTCAGATAAACTGGAAAAACAAAAGATAACACAGAGACTGAGTCAATTCCAAATGTCTTGAACGCAGTCAAAAAGAATTTGTCTCCTTTTGTTTCTCATCTGTCCCGGGCCCAATTTATTATCTAAAGAAACAGCAACAAACACCAGTCAGTTTTCTCATCATCTGCAGGAGCAGAACCACTAAAGCAGCTTCTATCGGTCTGGTACTGCATGAACTAAAGAGAAGCTTCGATCTGCCAGGGTGTGTCATGATGGTTGAGGCGGGACAGCGCAGGCATGAAGTGGGATTTCTATCTGTTAGCTCACGTGTGGGTTAGGGTTATTGATTGTATTTTAACTGCTTCACTCATGTGGAACAGCAAAACATCCGTCACATATCAACCGACTCAGTGTTTCAGAACATCCCTGTGATTTCATCTGGTTCTGTTGGAACACTGGACGTGACTTTATTCCTGTTTAGGAAAATTATCTCTTTGTATTTGATCAACCGGGACAACAAAATCTCGTAGTTAAAGAGGTCACATGACGCATCGTTTGTTAGTCAAATTTAAACCTATAATATTTCAAGCACACAGTTGATGCACATTAACCAGACAGTGTTTATCTGAAGCAGAGCTGCAAGCTGCTACAAACTATGAGCTCAGGATGCAAATCAGTGGGAGGAAGTACTGAGGCGAGAGTCAAAGAACAACTCAGTAATAATACACAAACTAAAAGCAGCATGTTGCTGACTTCAGGATATGAAATCTCTGTTGGACTGAGACGTGTATCCAGTAAAAACAAGTTAAAAAACAGATTTTTATATGTGAAGGATTAACTGAAACTTATTCTGAGTGTTTTTAGTATGTGACCATTCATGTTTATCTGTAAAATGTAACCAAATTTAGTTTTAACTTCAGTTTATTAACGTGATTATTGGAAAGTTGATGTTAAAATATAAACTCCACGACTGAAGCTTCTAAAAAAAGATATCTGAGTCTGACTGGGTCCAAATGCAGCAAATTCTCACGAGCTCAGAGGAACCTGGAATGATTCACACAGATAAAACAAATGGACGCCATGTGACTCAGACGGCATTCAAGCAGAAACAAGTCCAAAAGCCTGGTTATGGGATGGTACGGGCTTGGATCAGTGTTATTCTGTGATGTCAGCATTACCAAACTATGTCAAGATGTATTAATATTTTAAAAGATATGGCAACAATTTTAACTGTAAAAACCTGTTAGACGTGCAAACAGTTGAATTATATATAAAAACAAGTTTATTAAAACTGATGAATAAAGATTAAATTAGATTTATAGAGTCCAAAATCTCAAGATAATTAATGTTTTTGTCTGGTGTAGCCTCGTTTTCTCCTCCTGTCCCGATTCTAACAGTTACAGAACTTTAACACACATATAAACACAAAAAGGACTAAAGACCTCCAGAACATGTTATACAATCTGTGTGAAATAGTCTTTATAACCTCATACGTTGTATCTAAGTTCGGTTTCTGCTTCGATTGTAGCAGGATTCTGGAATCATTTAAAGTCAAATTAACCTTTGTATTTTTTTATTTGCGTCTGCAATAGAACATTGTGCAGCAGTCAGCTAAAGTTAAGATAATGTTAAATTAGTTGATGACACCTAATTTAGAGCAAGTGTGATTTAAACCTTCACAAGTTTATAATGTACAATCAAGATAAAGTGAATTTAAAATGTCTGTGATTCAGACCCGGTTCTCAGTGTTGAAATGAAAATATTAGTGTTTATGCTGCAGCTGGACCTCGAAAAAATACACAGAAACAACATCTATAGGGGAAAGTGATGCAGCTGTGTTTGGTGTTGAGTGTTTCTGGATACTGAATGTGGTCAATGCTGCTTCTGAGAGCGTTAATAAACTAAAAGAATCACGTTCATACACGTGATGGATACTCGTCTCCTCCAACTCATCAGCCATCTATTGCACAAACAAAAAAACTGCATCCGTTGACGTGCACACTCACCCTGTTCCGACAGCGAGGATCTCCGTCGGGATCCGTCAGTTTACCTCCATAAATAGCCGGAAGCTGCTCTTCATCAATGTGCTTCAGTAAAACCTCCTGCCAGTTAGCTGTAAAACCAGAACCGAACAAAGATCTTTTCATGTGACGATACAGGAAACACTGAAAACAGCTGCTTCAATATGCAAATACGACTAATAGGATTCAAAAAGAAGAAGTTCAAATATTTCAGCGTAAACATGAGAGGTGGGAAAGATAACAGACATCACTGATATCCTGCACATAACAGAGCAACATCATGATGTGAATAATTGATATCATAATCTCCACATCAGTATTAGGACAGTACTGCAATTAGTTCCTGTTCATTTAAAACAGGATCATAGATTTTGTAAAACAGGGTGTGGAGTGTTGCGTTCAAGTCTCACCTCCCAGAATGTGGATTTTTTGCCTCGTGATCTCACTCAGAAAGTGCTTGACCAGGTTATAGGCCACTGGAAAGAGTTTGGGAGCTAAAAAACAAATATAAAAAATGTATCCGATAATATTCACTTTAATTATTCACTGAGAATCACAGTAGATTTCTTTTATGACGTCTATGAACAATGAAAACAATGAATATGATGGAGTCAGCTGTTTGTTTCATTTATTTGGACAATCATTTATTTTATTAATCTAATTTACCTTTAATAACAAAGAGTCTCTTCAGGCCTTCTGGGTAATTATCTTCAAACATCTGGAGGATCTGATGTGAAAGAAGAACAAAGGTGAGAACAAACCTGTTTTGTCAGGTTTACACTGCGTGTGTGTAACTTTTTACCTCTCCATATGTTTCTATAGCAGGTTTCCATAAGTGCTTCAGTCCCAGACCTTCTACATCGTAGATCATAGTGATTGACTCAATATTCCTGCCCAGCTGGAGAAAAAATATGTAAAAAATTAACTTAATGAACAGTAAAGGGCTTAAGAAAAATCTAACAGGTCAAATTTAAAGATATTTATTGACTTCATGAACAAAGAGCAGATATTTCCAAATTAAATAAATACTGTAGAACATGTGAGAACCATCTCCATCTTGTTCCACTCAGTGAAGGCACATCTCAGTGAAACACACATTCAGGATTCCTCATTACAAAAACTACAATTATGATAATTATAATAATTTAATATTAATACAGTTTAATAATTTAAGTAATTACAGCAGTGTCACAAAAATGAAAAAATACAATATGTAGAAACAAACTGGTAAATAATGAAATATAAAGACAAAAATGTACAAAAACTGAAATTCTTGAAACGAATCATTACAAATAAAATATGGCACAATAAAAACAAATCATCAAATAACATGTATATTTTTAATAAATATTCCGTATGTATTCTTTTAGTTTGTTTGATATTATTCTACATTAAAATATTTGTTCTAAATTATTCATTTTTCCCTGGAATTTTCAAGTTAATTTTTTTTTGCTTCCACGTTCCACCCAGCTTCAACTTCACCTCCTCCTTTATTTCATTATCTGAACAGATTTAGATTTTTTTTTTTTGGTTCATTCTTTTGACCATCTACTGCCACACCTCGGCCCAGAACACACACCAGAATCTGCTGTGAACTCTTACTCTCTCTGACTGGAGGTTACATTCCTTCTGCAGCATCTCACAGTCTCGGATCTTGGACTTAATGAAGTCCTGTTTGGAGGCCGACAGGAAGAGTCCTTTGGGGTCCACAGGTCCGATGACATCATACCAGACGGGGCTGCCCTCGCGGTCGTAACCACACATTCCTCCAGACAGATACTTCTCTATCACCTGAAGATGGGAGTCATTTAAACATCAATAAGCTGATCACTTGATTAGGAAGAGAAAAACAAATATTTTTAATGTTTTACCTCAGGTGGACACCACTCAGTGGTTATTGTGTCTACTTTCATTTGTTTCCTGAACTCCAGATGCTGGAAGAGATAAATATGTTGAGCTGCTATAAAGAATTATTTCATTATTATTATTATTTCATTATTTTATTAATCTGTGATCTATAGACTGACAGGTCCATCCCATCTTATTATTCTTGACAGTTTTACAAAATTCAACCAAAATTTTTAAATACAATGTCTTTACAACAGGATAATAATATCAAAACCCTGAACACAGATTTTAAAATTTGCTCATTTTATCTGTTATGTGTCGACCAAATACTGGTTCAGCTTTATGTTTTGAATGGTTTTTGAGATCAGAGTTAAGTGGCTAAATAAAAAAAATCGTTCCACAATAGTGGATTTGTTAAATTATATTTCATTTAACAGATGTTTGCAAGCAGCTTTCTGTCTATGAGCTACAGCAGAATTCAAAGTGCTCTGCACCTCCACCTGCAACCTCCACCTGCAACCTGCACCTGCAACCTGCACCTGCAACCTCCACCTGAAACCTCCATCTACACCTGCGACCTGCAACCTCAACCTGCACCTGCAATCTCCACCTGCAACCTCAACCTGCACCTGCAATCTCCACCTGCAACCTCAACCTGCAATCTCCACCTGCAATCTCAACCTGCAACCTCAACCTGCAACCTCCATCTACACCTGCAACCTGCACCTGCAACCTCCACCTGCAACCTCCACCTGCAACCTCAACCTGCAACCTCCAGCTACACCTGCAACCTCAACCTGCAACCTCCATCTACACCTGCAACCTGCACCTGCACCTGCAACCTGCACCTGCAACCTCAACCTGCAACCTCCAGCTACACCTGCAACCTGCACCTGCAACCTGCTCTTGACAGCAACAAACCACAGTGAAGCAACATGAGGGTCTTGTTAACCTGCCGTAAGTATGTCTGTTTCTTATCTCCTTGGTCAGTTCACTTTATCACACTGCTCGTCTGTAATCTGCTGCCACGCCTGAGCTGACGCGTTGGAACTAAGTGCACCTCATAGTTCATTAGTAGAAAAGCCTATACACTCGTACTTTGGCTCATTACATAACATGAACAGTTAGAATAAGGTGTTTTAAACTGGACCTGAGACGCAGATTTACACGTGGAGGTTAATGAAAACAGGAATACATTTTAAAACTAAGAGCTGACGTCTCAGTAAAAGACTGGAAATTAAATGTAAGTGAGGAACACTAGAAGAGTATGAGAACAGTAGGATCTGATGAAGAACTGGAAAATCAGAGAACTGATTAGTGGAATGAGCCACAGCTGATGGAAGAGCACATGTTGGCAAAAAACATGATGACAGGAAAAAACAAGCATCAAATGTACAAGGAATGAAAACAGTTCAGAGAACACCAGATAAAATCTAAACAACAACTAACTAAAATTACAAAACACAACTAATAAACCAGAAGAGTCTGAACTGAGAACATCATGTTACCAGGGTTTCGTTTATGCTGCTTGTATTATCTGGTTTTTGTGTTGTTATCTCTCTTTGGGTTCATAGCTTTCTCCATGAAAGTTTTTGCCTTTTTTTATGTCTGTCACATATTTTGCTCTGTTCGCTCCCCTCAGTACAGTGTCATAAGTTTTTATTAGTCTAGTCTTGTTCATCAGTTCCCTTTTCTTATTGTTCCGTTAGTTAATGTCACGTTGTTTATTTAGTCATAGTTTTGTTTGATTTAGTTTTTTTCCTTCTGCAACCTCAACCTGCAACCTCCACCTGCAACGTCAACCTGCAACCTCCATCTACACCTGCAACCTGCACCTGCAACCTCCAGCTACACCTGCAACCTGCACCTGCAACCTCCACCTGCAACCTCCACCTGCAACCTCAACCTGCAACCTCCAGCTACACCTGCAACCTGCACCTGCAACCTCCACCTGCAACCTCAACCTGCAACCTCCATCTACACCTGCAACCTGCACCTGCAACCTCAACCTGCAACCTCCAGCTACACCTGCAACCTGCAACCTCAACCTGCAACCTCCATCTACACCTGCAACCTCAACCTGCAACCTCAACCTGCAACCTCCACCTGCAACCTCAACCTGCAACCTCCAGCTACACCTGCAACCTGCACCTGCAACCTCAACCTGCAACCTCCATCTACACCTGCAACCTGCACCTGCAACCTGCTCTTGACAGCAACAAACCACAGTGAAGCAACATGAGGGTCTTGTTAACCTGCCGTAAGTATGTCTGTTTCTTATCTCCTTGGTCAGTTCACTTTATCACACTGCTCGTCTGTAATCTGCTGCCACGCCTGAGCTGACGCGTTGGAACTAAGTGCACCTCATAGTTCATTAGTAGAAAAGCCTATACACTCGTACTTTGGCTCATTACATAACATGAACAGTTAGAATAAGGTGTTTTAAACTGGACCTGAGACGCAGACTTACACGTGGAGGTTAATGAAAACAGGAATACATTTTAAAACTAAGAGCTGACGTCTCAGTAAAAGACTGGAAATTGAATGTAAGTGAGGAACACTAGAAGAGTATGAGAACAGTAGGATCTGATGAAGAACTGGAAAATCAGAGAACTGATTAGTGGAATGAGCCACAGCTGATGGAAGAGCACATGTTGGCAAAAAACATGACAGGAAAAAACAAGCATCAAATGTACAAGGAATGAAAACAGTTCACAGAACACCAGATAAAAGCTAAACAACAACTAACTAAAATTACAAAACACAACTAATAAACCAGAAGAGTCTGAACTGAGAACATCATGTTACCAGGGTTTCGTTTATGCTGCTTGTATTATCTGGTTTTTGTGTTGTTATCTCCCTTTGGGTTCATAGCTTTCTCCATGAAAGTTTTTGCCTTTTTTTATGTCTGTCACATATTTTGCTCTGTTCGCTCCCCTCAGTACAGTGTCATAAGTTTTTATTAGTCTAGTCTTGTTCATCAGTTCCCTTTTCTTATTGTTCCGTTAGTTAATGTCACGTTGTTTATTTAGTCATAGTTTTGTTTGATTTAGTTTTTTTCCTTATTTGTGTTCAGGTCATGTCTGATGTCGAGTCTGCACTCCTTGTCATTCCATCATTTTTTCTCCCATCACTTCATTGGTCCTCATTCTGTTTATCATTTTCCTTTTTCATGTTCCTGCTTTTTTACTAAGTTTATCTAATTCTTGTCATGTCATGTCTTCTTCACCATGTTCCACTTCCTCATCATGTCTTATGTCATGCACCTGTCTGTTAATCAGCCTTCATGTTGCTCACCTGTCTGCATAGGTTCTCTGTTTAGTCCAGTCTTCCCTGTCAGGTCTCTGCTTGTGTATGTGCTTTTCTGATTTTTATTGTTTTCCAAGTCATGTCATGTAGGTCCAAGTCAAGTCTATTCTAGTCATGTCATGTCATGTTATGCTTGTCAGTTTGTTTTGTTTGATTTTATTTATTAAACAGGGTTGGACTTTACTCCTGCCAGTCTGCTGCTGCCTGCCTGCACAGGTCCTGCTCCACAGCCACGCCCGTTACATGAAAACAGACTAAAAAGAATCAAACAGAACATTTATCTGAAATAACAGTTTAAGCCTGTTACCTTTCGCAGCATGGCCTCAGACTTCTGAACATTAAAATTTCTGGCTAAAAAAGAGGAAAAGAAACAAAAAGCAATAAGATATGATTAAGAAATACATTCACATTCATTAATAATAAAATGACAGTTTACTAACTTGTGAAATCATGCCGAAACAAAACCAGAAAAAGTCGTGATTATGCACATCCTACATAGACTTCCTGCAAAAATGCAGGAGCATATGATGTAAGTTTAAACTCTGAAAGGGTTTTTATAGGTCAGCTCTCCCCAAAGAGACTGTCTATAATGTCACTATTGTAAATGTAAGTTCAGATCCAGTTACAGGTTTTTGTTACTGACTTGTGTTGGTCACGTGCTTTATTAGGCCTCACAGTGAAGTCTGTCTGCCTTTTATCAGGCTTTGTGACAGGAAATATACACCATCAATCAAATAGACCCAAACAGAAAGTGATAAAGTAAAAATACATTCAGCTGTTTTAAATGTTGTGTGACATTGTTCCGGGAAAATGGACAGAATGTGTAAAAGGAGAGAAAGACCTTCTCCTGGTTACAGTCGGTATTTAAACCACACTGATGCTGATGAATACAGACAGTTTATTGTCTAATTCTTCCTTTAATGTGATTATATCTGACAGTCTAGTAGGAAAACACGCAGGATAATTCTTCAACTATTGGTCCATCCCGGTACATTAACATGGAAACACACAAAACAAACCACAAAAATACAAACAGAATCAGTAAAACCTCCCATTTAATATTAAAGATGTTACAGGTTTTTTTGTTTGGTGGTTGTACCTAAAATATACAAGATTTCAACATTTTATGCAGATTTTCATCCCAAACCGAACACTAACTTCTAAACAGTAATTGGTTCCTGATAAGCTCCGCCCATCAGCTGGTGTCTGTTCCAAGTCACATTTAACTGATCTGAACAAGGCCTGAATCACAGGGCAACTTCAAACTGGTGCGCTGAAAGTTTCAGGAAGATTGGAACTGAGTCCTGGTACCAGTCCACACTGAAAGTCCTGTTCCATATAATAAGGGACGTGAGACAACCAAGTGGGCGTCTAAAGAACAAAGCGCCATGAGACTACTTCCTCCCCCGTCAGGACTTAGGAACTGAAAACAGTCTTCAGTAGAACCGATGGCTTCCTCCAAATGTTCTAGAACAGGCTGCGTTCAGCATTCAGGTAGCAGAACGAGCAGTCTGGCATTAACGAGGAATACTTGGAAAGTTTCTCGTGGGTGTAACCCGCAGCTAATTTTCCTTAAAAATGTGGCCCAATTAAAGAGGAAGTAAACAGACTTTAAACAGGCAGAAAATATACTGAAGAAAAGCATCACTACAACAAAGAAATAATCAACTAAACAACAAAGTTCCTCAGATTTTGTGTACGTTCTATATAAACTGTTTAAAAAGCAACAGCTGTGAACAAAACACAAGCCAAACATCGACATTTTCTGTACACGTAGTATGACGTGGAAAAGAATGTATGATCACTAGTTCTGAAAATGAAAGTTCTTATGACCCAAAGTAGATCCAGACGGATTCAGAAGATGTTAAACAGCTGCTCCAGCACAGCTGAGCTGCAGTAAGAGAACAAACACTGAATAAATCGGTCTTATTTCTCTTTTATCTCTCAAGGTGGAGTCATCTAAACATACATGCTGCGTATGAAGCAGCAACGAACAGAACAAGAACATCTCTGCTGTCTCATGTAAGTCTGGTCCTGGTCCACAAGAGAAACTGGATCAAACTGACACGCCTTTAAGAACTGATGGTATATTAAAGCATTATATCTCCTACAGGACTGTTTATGGTCCAGATGTGAAGAAACTCTGAGTCTTTCATTAAGTTTGTGCCGTTTCCGCCGGTGCTGCGTCTCCTGGTTTTATAGTCTGTTGAGCATTTTGTAAGTGGCGTCTAGCAAAAGACAAAGAGCTGCAGGGAATTAGGTTTGTCTGGACATGCATGTGAACACATAATCCAAGTAGGTTAATGATACACAATCCTCAAACCTTTATTCAACGTACAGCAGAGAAGACAGAGACAAAGAAATAAGGCAGTTCAACTCCATCAGCGCTGTGTTGAAAACTCTGTTAAATTAAGAGTAAAACGGAGGATTTCTTTTTTAAAAAGTAAATCAGGGTTAATACATCTTAATTACACTCTGATTGTTACAGTAATTAAAAGACTTGTTGATGTTTCCTTTGATTTTTTTTTCCAAGTTGGAAGATAAAAGTTTAGTTTCCAGTTTGTCCAGAAATACCAGTCAGCTGGATCTCATGTCTTTGTGTTTGTGCTGTATCACTAAGATGTTTCTACCAAAACAAGTCACAAACATTTCATCAAGACCTCAAACCACATCAGCTTTAAATCTGGGTTCCACAAAAAACATAAACCCAATTTCAATGTCCTGAAGAACTTTCTTCATACTGTGTTAAATATAAATTAGACCATTCATGAAATTTAAATAACTGTTTTATAATTACAGTTATGCAAAAGTGACATAACAGCTGTTATTTGGAGCAAACAAACAGTTTCATTGTCCATGTTTGGAGCTTTCTGAGCTGTCGTTTCATAATCTCATGATCATTTAGTAAAGCTTAATTAAAGAGAACAAAACGCTCTCAATGCCAGTTTGAATGTTCAGTATGAAATAACTGTTCAGTGTCTCTAAAATCCCAGAAGCTTGAACCCAGGAGAGCGACAGAAACATGGCAGCAGACGGCTGCAGCTATCGCAGAGCACGTTTAATGAGATTAGATTTGGATTAGCTCGGATTGTTAGAGCTCTGCTGCTGAACTAATCAGAAAAAGAGCTGCTGTAGATTCACACAAACTTTATGCAACAAGGAAAATCAAACCCTGTGAATATGTTGTACTGGTGTCTGAATCAGGCTTTAAGTTTCTGTCTCAACCCCAGAAATTGCGTCACATCTTTTTGTGTAATAAACCAAAGCAGCTTCTGCTTATTACTAAAGTGCAATGACCCCAACTGATTTCCTCTGAGTGTAGAAGTAATTACCCTGAAGCAGGGGACTGCTGTCTGTTTCTCTAA
The DNA here is from genome assembly GCA_006937955.1 of Pachypanchax playfairii. Taxonomy (NCBI): domain Eukaryota; kingdom Metazoa; phylum Chordata; class Actinopteri; order Cyprinodontiformes; family Aplocheilidae; genus Pachypanchax; species Pachypanchax playfairii. The sequence goes on along the minus strand of SSNP01000030.1, from coordinate 941,730 downwards.
GTGTAACTTTCACTCAGTGACAGGCACCATCGTGTTCAGCTCACCTCTGAGCCAGCGTAACAGGAAGTGGTCATGCTGGGCAGGAAGTTGGGGAAGAATGTCTTGTATCCTCGCTCGGAACTAAAATCAGATAAATCAGATATAGAACTCAGATGATTCTTTTAACCAAACTTCTGCTTAGATATGAAAGAAGGTTTATTTGTTTTCACATCTGAGTTTTCAGCTTTAGATTGTAATTAAGCTTCATCTTTATTTATTATGTTACAGATTTGGAGTTTGCTGTTGCCTGTCAGCATGTTTCACACATGCAGCCCTTCTGAAAATGTATTTTCAACAATATTTTTTACCTCAATTTACAAGCAAACTACGTTTGTACACTGAGCACAAAAATTCACATGTGTGTTTAATTATTATTATTATGGTAATACGTCCCAAACACTTGATGATCTGGAGGCTTTACAGGGAAGCATCTTCATCAACTGGCTCATTGTTCAGCTGTATATTAAGTTACTATGTGTTAAATGTTGTTGTATGAGAGGATTTTTGGTTTTTCTGCTGCTGAAATGAAACGACTCCCTACAAATGATCAATAAGTTTGTCTGTCTATTTGAATTAAGGTATAGTTATGGATCGTTTTCTACATTCATGTTGCAAACCATCAGTCGGTTCAGGGTAACCTCTAAAGTTCTTATACTTGCTAATTTGTTATTAATGATAAAAAACATTTAGCTTTTTCACATATCAGATATAGAAAAGAGAGTTTAGAGTTGCAACTATTCAAATCAGCCACCAAACCTTCACTGCCGGGAAAAGTTCAAGATATGTCATCTTCATCATAATGGGTAGAAACTAAGCAGTTTGGGTTTGACCGTAAAATTATGAGGATTATAATCTTCATTTTATACCATTTTAAGTATTCTGCTGATTGATTTAAGGTATTTTTCCTGCAATGTTTTATTTAAGTAGGTTTGTGCTGCAGTGTAAAACAGTAATAAGTGATTATATTGTCAATAATAAATCCATTTTTGAACCTGCTACCTCCTAATAATAATAATAACAGTAATGATGATGATAATAATGTGAACAGACGTTATATGTTAAGATAATGTAATTAAACTGTGATCCTTAAACACTGAGACTCTCTACAAGATTTAGCTTTATTTAGTCTGATCCAAATCCCGCGTGATAAACTTACATCATAGAGTTGTATAAACCTAAATCTAAACATGAATTAATTAAATCCAATGTGCTCAAACTTACTTGTTCTAACGCTTCAGCCTGTTTCGGACTCAGGTCTCCGAGTCTTCCGCTCATATCTGCGATGTGAAGATCAGCTGCAGCTGATGCAGGTTTACAGACACGCTGTGTTTATAGAGGCCCGGACACCTTTAACCACCAGCGGGTTTCAGGTTTTAACACCGCCCCGTGATGCTCAGGTACCGCGTCAGTCTGCTGTAATCCTGCCTGTCCGCTGCCTGCAGCAGGAGAAACGACCGAGTGGAATAATGTAAACACGAGTGTAACCGCGTCCACTGGAGATCCGCTTTAACCGGCTGACTGGGACAAAGATGGGCCAAAAGTGAAGCGGAGTTACTCTGTGCAGAAAAAAAGAACCCTTCAGCTTTTCTCTGGATTTTGGAAACAGCGTTGGTAAATATTATCTTATTTTTCTTTTGCGTTGTATGGAAATATGTCATCACACCAAAAATGACTCTGATATAAATTGTAAAGTATCGTAGTTTTTACGCAAATTCCAAATATTTTTGTCATTAATTTGAATGTTTTTCCGTTGAGTCGTTCCTATTTATTTTCATAGACGATCTTTGTAAACTCAGTGAGGCGGTGCTGCTTGAAGCAAAGCCGGAAGTATCTGAAGATACTTCTCTTGTTATTACAATCTTCGTTTCAGCGGCATCGTCTGGGAAGTTGGGAACTGTGTGTTAAAGTTAATGTTTTAATAAACATTTACACTGTTATGTAAAATAAACTAACATTATTTACTGTAAATGTAACAACTTTGATGGGAGAAATCGATTCACGCGTTTTCCGGTAAAAGCCGGAAGTTATTGTTGTTTTTACCATCTGTTTCCTGTTTACATCGGCAGAGCTGCGAAGCCAACAAGCTAGTGTGCGCAGTAATCACTGCGGAATGTTTAAAACAATGTCTGATAGTTGACGAAGTTTGTGTCTTTATTGGTGTGTTTAGCTGTGTGTTTTCTCCGTGGGGAGGTTTATCCGGTCATGGCTTCAGCTCGGAGGGGCTGTCTCGGATTAACGGTACCGCTCCTCCTGCTCCGGTGGTCCGGACTGCTGCTGGCGGCGGAGCAGGTCGCTCTGGTGGAGGTGTTCTTGGAGCATCGTCTCGGTGTGAGCGTCCTTCTCCAGGGGGAGGTTGTAAGCTCGACGGGGGGCAGCAGGATCTCTGAAGACCCAGAAGAACTGGAGGGGGACCTGGTCTTAGTGAGTCCTCTTGATTTAAATGTCAATCAGCTGACAGGCTAATCAAAACAAAGTGACCCTCCTCTGGAAACTTCATAACTCGATCAAAGTAAATTAAAGTCTGAAAAAAACGTCAGATTAATAAAATATATTTGATCAGATAAGGACATAATTTATTTTATTTTGTTTTTATTTAAGTTTTTGTTTCAAACATGCTCCACTTTCACTATATTTACAGGTTGACTTAACCTTCAGACCAAAAATACACAGTCCAGCGTCTCACCACAGTCCATGTGTCAAGCCCAAACTACCAGTATCCCTCTCTGGGACACTATTATTGCCAGTCTGGGATAAAACTCTTCATCTTTTTATTTATCTGTAATTAGCTTTTTTATATTTTCTTCTAAATGCGTAAAATGTTTTACTTTTATGTAATCAGACAGATTGATACATAATTTTACCTCTGATACTAAAATACAGACTCTTCCACAATATCTTTTTAAAAAGCCTGTTTCCTTTTAAATTATATTTATTTTCTGACTCTGTAAATAATTTATTTAATAATAATATTAATTTTAAAATGAGCCTTTTTAAATTAAAGTATGCAGCCACATGAAATATAACTTTGATTTGAAAAATAGATTATTTTTATCAACTTTATTTTTGTGCAAAATATTAACAACATGTCAGATTGAAATGCTGTTCAAGTTCAAGTGGTCTGAAAGAATGTAGAAGATGTAAAAAGACTCTGAGATGTCTGTGTGTTTTTATTTTCTGTAAGGTTTTAAAGCTCATCTGATCTGTACCAAAGGTTTTTCTGTCCTCAGGTTCGAGATGAGGAGAAGCAGGTAGGAGAAGGAGAAGATGAAGACAAACCAAAGGAGCAGGAGCCGTGGATCGGTGTGGTGCCTGTTGACATGGACGACAGTAAAGCCTCCACTGGGAACCAGGAGTCTTTTGCTGATGCAATGGTCAATAAAGTAGGAAAATACATTTAAATTCAGCTTGTTTTTGTAATAAAAAATTTTTTCGTGGTTGTTCAGCTGATGTTTCTCTTTACACGTCTGCAGATGAAGCGCGCCTTGGTCCTTGGAGCTTCAGCGCTGATCATTCTGGCTCTCAACCAAAACACAGTCAGTGAGGTAAAACTCCACAAACATCTTTTTTCCCATCAAAAAATAGTTAAACACACCTTTTACACAGCTTTAATTCAGTGTAACATATATAAACAGTCTCTTTGATGATAGAGGTGTGTGTCGTGTTGCAGGTGGATCTGTCTCCGGTTCTGTCCAAGCCCATCATTGTGATCCAGACATCAGAGAATGTCACCAAGCTGATTGGAGCTCTGCTCAGGTGCATAACATTATTATCACAGATATTCTGTAATATGTAGAAGTTTGATCTAACTTCTTTAAAGCTATAGTGCGTAACTTTTACATGTCCGTGGATGTCCGTTTCAGCCAAGCCACTATTAGAGGAGATGACACAATGCAGATTAAAAACTGATGGTGTAATACATGGTGTTCAGCTGGTTGAATTTACCCCATTTTAGGTCAAAGAAATGTTTTCCTTTAATAATCTGTGAGTAAAACCTTAGAACTTTGTTTGAGTGTGACTTTAGGCTTTAACTTTCTTTTATCTTTCTTATACCTTTAACTAACAGAATTATGAAAAATATATTAAAATATAAAAATATAAATATATTCAAAAATATATTCCAAATATCTAAAAGAACCAGCCGTCATCTGTAGAATCCTCAGTGTGTTTTCACTCTTGGACAGCTCATCATATGAGCAGGTGGTGCTTTAATTTGCCTCAGAACACATCTGACTTCACTCTGATTCAAAAACTAATAAATGTGTCCTCGATACAATCTGGACTTCACACCTGCAGTGAAACCTGTTCACTTGGAACTGGATCAACAAACGTGTGTCAGTCTGTTTAGAGTTTACACTTCTTAACAATCAATATGATCCAAAAACAAGATTAAAAACAAGTGAAGGATTTATGTTACAAAAGCAGCTCTGAAATCTGATTTTTAAGAGATAAAATAATTCCTGTCACACAGAGATTTTAATTGTACTTTAGTAAACCAGTTTATTGTTTTTATTTTGATCTGAAACCTCAACTGGTCTTTTTGTTATCATCAGGGGTCTTCGGGCAACAGCCAGAATCACATATGAGACGATCCTGCAGGACAACCTGGTGAGCTGACAGTTTGTCTGAAGTGTTAGCGCCTCCTGGTGGCGGGTGGACACTGAGCTCATGCTGCTGTGTGTTTGGGCAGGGAGCCACGCTCACGCTGTGGTCCAGCTGTGGTCGATCGAGGGGGGGTCTTTACGGAGAGTGGCAGGGAGTCATCTGCACGGGGGAGACCAGCTCTCAGGTCCAGGTGGGAAAACAGGACAAGCACAAACATCAGCTGCTGATTTCACTCAGATGTTTTTATTTGACCAGCGTGAGTTTAAAGTTTATAAAGTCTGAGAGTTGAACTGAGTAACTTTATTTAGTTTAGTATGAAGATAAAAACAGGCATCAGATCTTCATCAGTCCTGTTATTTTCTAATTGTGTTGAGCAACAGAATGAACAGCAGTGTTTGTTAATGTTGCTCCTTCCTGATGATCCAGATGTATCTGCAGCAGCTGTGGGACACCGTCCTCCTGGTGGCGCTGATCCTCTGCACCGGAGTCATCGTCCAGGCTCGTATGCAGAACCAGGACCACCAGCTGAATGAGGACTTAGAGGTTCTTACCCCAGTATCTCTTCTTGTTTTGCTGCTCAGAAACAGTTTTACAACATGTTTTAATCCCATTCAGTCTTAATTAATCCAGACATGTACACGGGATTAAACAGTGAAGGAACATTTACAACATCTTTCTTCCATGAGCCCAGTTTTCCTTGTGCTTTGATGTTTTTTGATTTGCAGATGTTTTCTTGCCAAAGAAATATGAAAGATGATCAAAATAAGATTCTTTCAGCACATTTTAAAAGTACTTTTACTGAAGTATTTTAATGTTAGTAGTAGTTCAGATCCAAGTATCACATGAATCTGATCAGACAGGAATCTGATGTTCTGTTGTTCCACTTCCTGCAGCTTCTTTCCAAACAGGATGTTCTGAAGAGAATGTCGTCGCTGAAACTCAGAAGGTACCGTAAACCCAAATCCTGGTGTGACCCGTCGCAGCCGATAGAATCAGAGAACTGCGCCGTTTGTCTGGAGCCGTTCAACAACAACCAGGTCGGTGAGCCGCTGTCTGATTCAATCTGTGATGTTTAATCTGCTGGTGACTTCAGGATGATGTGGGATTATTTGACTTGTTGTCTCAGTGTCTGCGAGTGCTGCCGTGTCTTCACGAGTACCACAGAGACTGTGTCGACCCGTGGTTGTTACTGCAGCACACCTGCCCGCTGTGCAAGCGCAGCATCCTCAGTGAGTTCACATCAAACACCTGAGAATTGTTTACTGCATCAATCTGAATTTAAATCTCTCTTCTGCGTTTTTTGGCTCCAACTCAATCCAGGCAGCAGCTGCAGAGACAGTTAACACTCATCTCACCTTTACCACTCCAGGAAGCATCACTCTGTTCATCCTGTTTTCCTTCTCAAACTGACCTCACCTCATCACGTCCTCCTTGAAGCAGGGGATTGTGGACGGACTCAGGTCTCAGACCTGCAGGTCTAACAGACACACTGGTAGTAATATGATGTAGTATGATGGTACTATAATCTTCTTCCTGGGAATCTGTTGCTTTAAAACTGGAAGTATTTGTGAATCTGTGAGCTGCAGAAGTAAAAAGTGACTGACAGACAAAACTTAGCTTTAATGTGTAAAACTCCAAACTCTGATCAGCTGTTTGTGGCTTTCCTGCTTTGGATTATGGACATTTTCATCATGTTAGCTTTAGCTTTAGCTAACATGATGTTGTCTTGTGTCCCAGGTGATGGTGGGAATCACATCTTTAAAAATAACCCTGAAAATCACTTCCTGACGTTTTATGACTTGAAATTTGTAAATAACAAACACATTAGTTGCAGCTGCTCTGAGTTAATGAACATCTTTCATTTTAATCTCTTGTAACTGGCTCATTCCTTTAAAACATCTGGATAGAATAAGTCAGCAGCTGTTTTCTTTAACAGTCTGGGACAAAATCATTAGAAGTAAGTTAGTAAATGAAGGTCATGGATGACCAGAGACATTCAGTGTTCAAGTATCTGAATCCTCCTTCCTGGATCTGGGAATAAAAAAACAGCTTCTATAAAATAATATACATGCTGCAGTTTTAACTCACTATTTATTACTGACTCTGCAGCTACAAACCAAACAGATCCAGATGTTTGAGCCTGAAGGCGTCTGAGAGCAGATTTTAACAGAACATTTAAATTCAGCAGGATCAAAAGGACAACATGGCAGATTTAAACACGAGTCAAATTTAAACGATGTCAAAACTGTTTATTATTTTAGATTTTTGTCATGTAAACTCCAAAAAGCAATTCAGTTTGCTTGATTTTGTTACAAAATGCTTTAATGGATGTCGCCTTCATAGAAAACATGTTGGAAGTTTCCCTCCACTCGAGGTTCTTCATTCAACTCTGTGCTTCCAAAAACAAACAGCATCAGTCACAGAGCAGGTTCTGTTTCTGTGAACAGCTGTGGTCATGTGATCAAGGCATGACCACCTGATCAGTTCTTCCAGCTGAACAGGAAGCTGCAGGATGATTCTTCCTTTTAATCCTACGTTGTTGTTGTTGTTGATAAATTTAACTTGATCTGTTTGGATCTTAATAATAATAAACAGATTTGTTACTTGGCAAAACTAAAGATCTTGTGTTTGTTGTCAGCTACTGGCTCACGCTCAGAACTTTTTAATGAGCTCTAAAAGAAAATCATCTGAGCCTAAAACTCGACCGTCCTCTGGGTTCAAGCATTAAAATAATATTTACCCACAACTTTTAAATCACACAAAACCAGAAGGTCAGAACGTCTGAAAGGAACTTTTAACCAGCTGAAAACCTTCAGCAGCAGCTTCAGAGCTGATCGACAGTCACTGCCATCCAACCAGAACATGTCCAGCTCAGTTGGACCTCCTCCTCCATCCTGTCAGCTCTGCATCCCCCCATCAGGATGTTTGTTCCAGCGGCGGGTCTCACGCGTCAGGACGGGATCATGCCTTTGTTCCTCTTGCGATCGGCCATCGTGCGCCGGTTGTGATTGGCTACGCGGCTCTTGTTGGTCTCCTTCTTGCGTCGGTCTGAGACGGTTTCTGAGGTTTGTCCTTGGCCTTTGGGACGTCCCAACACGTTACTAGAACGCTCAGGTCGGAAGCTGGAAGATGGAAAATTCAGTCAGATGTGGGTGGAGACACACTAAACCCGCCCACAGATACAACCAGATGTTTTTCTAAACATGTCTCTTGAAGGTGGACAGTTTTACCCTTTCCTCTGCTGCATGGCAGCTCTTCTAGCTTCAGCCCTTTCCCTCAGCAGAGCCGGGTCCTGCACAAACTGGTCTCTGTTGACATTGTTCTGAAACAAAAAAAACACTGATGGTGAATTCACTCGCTGGTGAAATGACACGATGTCAGCTGATCATCTCAGATTAAAATCTGTCTGAATCATCTGGTTGTAAAGTTTGTGTTGGACTGGAGGTCGTCTCACAGACTGAACTGGTCTGTTTCGTACCTGTAGATCATCATCTTCATCCTCACCCTCCTCATCCTCATCCTCCACCTTGGTGTCTTTCCTCAGTACCTGTGGGACGGTGAAAGGTCTGCAGCAAAACAAAGATCAATAATCAATATTTGGCCTGACTGAGTGTTAATCTTTATTCAGCCAGTGAAAGCGAACCGTCTGTTGAGTAAACTGTCTCCGTCCAGGTCGTTGGCGCCCACTTGGTTCATGTCGTATGTGTCATCGTACTCGTCATCGTACGCATCCAGGTCGAAGGCGGCGGCCGAGTCTCCAGGTTCGATGACGACCTCGTCCACCACCGTCTCGTAGGCCTGATAACGACTTCTCTGATCTGCTATGTGCGTCTTGTCATCTAACATCTCTCGAGTGCTCTCACCTTTCCTACAGGATGGACAGACGAGGGACAGATGACACCGAGATTCTTCTGTACGTAACAAACTGATACAAACATTAGGAACATGACGGAGGATCACGTTTACCGCCTGGTTTCTAACCGCTACATTCATTTATTCATATTTTAAAGCTACAGATTTGTTCAATACATTTTTTAAAACCTTCATTTGGAGGAGTTTTTAGTGGAACTGTACCTTCTGCCCTTCCAGATGCGGGACATGTCCACCTGATCTCTGCGAAAAACGTCAAATTCATCATCATCAAAGACACTGGATCGGTTGTTCAGAACAGCTGGAAGCTCCTCTTTCACGGGCCTGTGAACGTAACAGAACAATGTCCAACATTTCAGCCTCATTTAAAACTCCATTCAGTTGAAAATGATCAGAGAAAAGACGAGTTTTAATCCCACAGTCCATAACAAGAAAACCAGAACCAGTAAAAGTTTAGTAGATCAGACCCACGAGGCAGATTCAGGCTCAGAATGGCCTTTAGAAGATGCTTAAATCTGGTTTTAACCAGATACCTAAAGGGTTGCTATGGTAACATGAGAAAATAAGACTGGACCTAACTGTATGTGGGAGTTACCTCGGCAGGGCTCGGTCCAGTTTTTCCAGGTGGGGTGCTAACCGGTCCTCCAGGATGTTGTTGATAACCAGCTCGGTGTTGAAGTCATACTCCTGCAGACACGCCAACAGGAAACCTTCACCTAAATCAGGAAGGAGGTCCCTGATGCAGGACAGGAGAGACTCGAGCTCCGGTCCACTTACAGGACACGCTGCGCCCTGAAACATCACCAGAACCAGACGGGATAAAAACTCATGTCAGGGTCCGAACGGGTCACAAGCTTAATGCTTTAACTTGGATCAGGCAGCTGAACTCAGTGACAGAGAGAGAATCTAATCAACATTCTTCAATAATCTCCATAAAGAAATAACAACATTCAACTTCAAATAATAAATAGATTCTAAAATGAAAAATCTCACATTGTTTCCCTTCCATGGAACATCCACCCCGGCTTCTGCACCCAGCAGGTTCTCTTCTCTTGACTCTTGCACCTCCTGAGGTTTGAAGCCGCCCAATGAGTCAGAAACACCACCTGCTGCTCCCTGATTGGTTGATGAGGATTTATTTGGAATGTGCTTGTGTTGTTTCTGTCGGCCCATGCTGTCTCTGGCACTTTCAATCCCCTGAAGCAAATAGGACGTCCTGGTCTCATCACTGAAGTAAACACAGTTAACAAAACAACAGATACTCCAAACTGGCTTAAGGATGTTAAAACTGATGGAATTATCAGCTAATTTTAAGCAAAACAACCCTTCAAAATAAAGTCCTACAAACATTTTTAAACCCAGATTCACATTTTCATTCTGTTGTTGAAGAAAACTCAAACATTCTGGGTTTAATTTAAATAGCTTGGATATCTAAATCTATTTTTTTAAGATATGGGAACTGAGTTTGTTGCACATCATGGACTTTAATGTTTAAATGTTGTTTGTGTGTGTTTAACTATCCAACCGCAGCAGCAGCAGTTAAGGATACATGACTGGCAGCGCTTGTTGCAGGATGCTGATGTCGTCTGCGATGGGAAACTGCTCGTCGTAGTCGACTGAAAACCTGAAAGGAAAATGTTCTTAATGCAACCTAAGATAAGATTCATTCATTTCAAACTGCCTCTTTCATGCAGCACAGCAGTACTAACAGCGTCACCGCCACGCAGCCCCTTTAAATGTCTCACCTTTTCTCTGGTAAAAAAGATGTGAAATATTGTAGGAGTTCTTCAGCGTATGTTTGCATATTTTCTCCCCTGTTACAACAGAAAGAACAGTTTAGCGTTGTGCTGCTGTATCGTTGCTGATCCTGTGAAGCTGCACTCGATGGACTCACCCCTCCAGGATGGGCTGGAGACAGGTGTGGTGCAGCAGCAGGTGAGCTGTCTCCACCATCCTACGACAGGAGTGACTCAGTCTCTTCCACAAATCCTCCTGCAGACTGAAGGAGAGGAAGAACATCAATGTTTTACAGATCATAGCACAAACACAACAGATTCTCACCTTTTATCATCAAAGTTTCTCTTCCTGACGGCCGTCTCCAGGTCAGGAACAGCGGTCTCATAAAACGAGGTCAGTCTGCCAAGAAAGAGAACAATAATGAATGTTTTTACTCCATGATGTCTCCCTGTGAGCGTGAGGAAGGATTCTAACAGCATCCGTTTACCTGCTGAGGAAACCGTGGGAGTGGAAGCTGGAGCAGGCTGCAGGGAAGATGTCCAGAAAGGCATGGATGGTGGTGGTGGAGTCGCACAGGTACGAAACAATATCTACAAATTCCTGGAATGGGAAATTATTTCTAGAATAAAATCCCCATGTGAAAAATATTCAGTAGAAGATGTAAAAGCAGTGATTAACGCTGCGGCTACAGTCTCATCGTTAGGTTTAATCTCAGGAAATCTGACAGTTTGTTTAATTTCCCACTAGAAGAAGGTGCGTCTGACCTGCTGGCTCATGGTCATGGCAGTGGGCTGTTTGTGTGCGTTCAGCTTCAGTGGCTGCATGGCCGTGGCTCCTTCACACTGAAGACTACACTTCTCCAGGATGGTGTCAAACACCTGACAGCAGAAGAAGAAGAAGATGATAAATACTTCCGTTAAATTACAAATACAGTTTTCCACTAAATACTTTGAAATCTCACCTGTACTACAGTTGGTACTGTTTCATTCAGGTCATTGTAGTACGCTGGCTGCTGGGTAAAAATATTCTCTGAAAGAAGGTCGTATTCACAGTCAGAGACCAAAAACGGACTCCAATTACAAGAAGGATCAAACCTTCACAAACACCCCTCACCTATCATTTTATGCAGCAGCTGGCTGTTGCCTTTTCCAAAGAGAACACATAAGTCCAGAATTTTGGGAATGTCAAACAGAAAGTTGTCATAAATAATCTCTCCAAACACAGCTGGGGTGAAGAAGTTCTCCTGTGGGAAGTCAAAGGTTTTATATCTATAAGAAACCCTTCATCACTTAGTTTCAATAAATAAAAATTAATTAAAAATAAGTTGTTGCTTTGTGCAGCTCCTACCTTGGATTCTTTATGTGTAGCCATCCTGAGGAAGGACAGGAAGACTGCGCGGTGGATGGCACGCTGCACATCAGCCACCGCTGGTGAGGGGGGCAGCGTGGAGAGGTCAAGGCCTCGAGGGGCATGATGAAGGTACGAGTCAAGGCACCTCTGTAGGGACTCATCAAACACCACCTGGTGGAAAAGACAGACCACAGGAGAGACGTAAAGAAGACTATTTTACATTCACTCATTATCCGCATTATTCTCGTACCTGACACCAGAATTTATCGTGAGGCAGCGCGAGCAACCACTCCAGATCTTCTGTGATGAATTTGGCATATTCCAAGAACTCCTCCACCTCAGCAGGAGAGCCATCTTCTGGAGGAGGTTTGTAAGGCACGAAACAGCGCTCCTCCTTCCTGTCTGGGTGCTGCTGGAAACAGAAAGATCTCAAACTGAACTGAAACGGCGACACAATTACAAAACAGCATCATGAGAGGTGACGTACCAGAGCAGGTAGCGTGCGCTCCTTCCCCTGTGGACCGCGCTCAGTCACCTGCTGCTCATCCAGCGGCACTCGAGCGCAGGCCATGGCCGCTCCTAATAAAGTTCACTCTGATCCGAAGAAATGATGAAGCTCATCAGAATATAAACCAGCAAGATGACACACTGAGAGCTTCAGTTGAGTTCAAATTTACACTTATTTGATTTGATAGTGAATTACTTTTTTTGCAATAATTTAAAGACTCTAAAAACGTTCCTCACATCATCTCCAGACAACTACAGCGGTCTCAGCTGTGACAGCAACGCTCCAATCACCAGTGATTAATGAGCTCCACGTACCAGGATATTTAGTCACTGTGTTTTATTGTGTGTTTATTAAACAGAGCACAGACAGCAGAAATGATTTAGGGTGGGCTGAAGGAAGGAGTCTGAGGACTGAACTGGACTCAGGAAGTACTGAAAGCGGGACATCCAGACCTCTTGATGCAGCCTGTCAGATTTTCTCTCCCAAAATAAAACAATTGAAGAATTGACAGTAAACACACATTGTAAGGCCCCAAGTCAAACTGTACATTGATAGGCACCCATTCAAGCTCTGATGGACGGGAAGGTCATCAGTAACGTTAAAAGTATAAATAATGAAGATACGCAGACAGGAAGCGACCGTCAAAACGAGTCTTTAGGTTCAATTCGTAGCGAAAATCTACAACAAGTGGTCATAATTTTCTGGCTGTATATGAAGTTTTGTTGTTTGAAAACGCCCAAATGTATTTAAAGAGATATGCAGCACGTTCTGAGTTAACGAGCTGCTTTTAAGCACAACTGCCAGATTTAACAGATAATCTAAAAATCCTGATTTAATATTTCAGCTCAGGCCGAAATAAACAAGAAACAGCTGATCTTACAGCGTTGGTAAATAAAACAAAACAAAGCAGACTAATGTTCCAGATGAACTTTAGCAGCTGTTTAGGCCCATGTTTGTCTGATTCGCTGTTTTCCTGCTTTAAAACGCAGCTACATGTTGAACTCAGATGTTTCACAGTCTGCAGATCTGAATGAACCAACCGGAAACAGAATCAACACGACACAACTAAACTAAAACAAGTTTCTCACCTCTAAACGCTGGAATTCTCTCACGCCATACCATCAAACTTAACAGTTTTCATCAGTTTCTGTTTCCGAACGTCTTCCACTTCTAAGCTTCCAATCACCTGCACTGGACAGGAAGTGACGTGTTTCAGTTTTCGGACGCACTGTTTACTGACCCCTAGCGGAAGCGAGAATCACTGCTTGTTACTCCGTTTCAAAACACCAAACTCATTTATAAAATTTGTAATTTCTATTGATAATTAGACATTATAAAGTTTCAGTTATAAACTGGGACATTAGTGTCTTAAAAAGTTGTTATCTCTCTTAAAATGGTTAATAAAAGATGGTCAAAAAGGCAGATAAAATATTGCATAACAATATATATTTTTTTTTTTGCATGAATCATTGAACTGTTTTTAAAGTTATTAGGTGTAAAGAAAATTAATCTAATTCAAACTAGTGCTGCCTCCAGAAGCTTCAAAAAGGAACATAAACTTGTTTTATGTTCAGTAAGTAGGTGTTTTTAGAAAAGATTCAACAACGGGAACATTTTATTTGAGCCACACCAAGGTTTTGTTTCTATACTACCTACCTTCTAGGTGTTTGTCAACTGATTACCAGTTACTTTACCAGCATTATGTGCAGAATAATTTTCAATCAGGGAATAATAAGAAAACATAATAAAATTAGAAAAATAAGAACAAAATAAGAAAAACTCACCTAAAATCAAAATAAAATAGAATTACATTTATTGAAATTAGTAAAAAGAAGATATTAAAGCAGTAATTAATGATGAGACTCAAACACAAGGTTTTCTTCGAAAATAACGTTTATAAAAAGTTTTCCATGACAGAAAAAGAAGAGATAAATAAACTAAAAAATGATCCACAAGTATGAGCAGGACCACTGCAGGAAAATCTGTCTTCAGTTTTCAGGTTTTTTAGCATTTAGGTCAGAAACACTTCAGCTCCTGACTTTAGTATCTAAAGTTTAGAAAAAGTTCACAACATGGGTATGTCTGTATACATGTCTGTCTCTGTTAGGATCTGGTTTCAGTACAGTTTTTAATACAGTCAAATTGTGCAAAACAGTTTGTTTTTGATGAATTGTGTCAGTTGTCACCTTTATTACAAACAAAATAATAAAGAGATTAACAAAAACAACAAATACAACATGCATGGCTTGAAATGTGAAGCATAAAATAAATATTTTATGACTTAAATAATAAATAATCCCATTGATGTATTTCTTTTCTCTATCCAGAAATGACAGAAATTGATTTGATCAAGTTTGTATCTGATAAATTCTAAATCCAGTGATCTGAGAAGGATGTTGGATCAGCGATGGATCACTTTGGCTCTGCTGAAATTAAATCAGTGCAATCCATTTGTAACATATCACAATGTTCAGATCAACAGCTACACACCCAAAAATAATTTGTTGACAGCATCAACGGCAGCACACAGATGTTTGCACGGCGTGTGAATATTTCATTACTACGAGCTCATGAAAACCTCCGTTCTATCAAGTGTGAACTACGGTAGTCATATTCACATTAAACTGATCCTAGAACCCAAAAACCAGATACTGAATCAGAAACAGTCTTTACAGATTTCATCCCATTACAAGCTCTAAGTTTCCTCATTTCTGCTGCAGTCACAGATCACACTCTCGTGGTCAGATACCAAACTACAAGTAAAGAGTTTTGTTACATTTTAGCCACACAAACAAACAATGTTTAAACACTGACGATCTTCCACATAAAAAACCTTTAAAGATATACAAGATATCAGAACGGAACAGGAACACCAATTTTTAGATCCTCAATACTGACATCGAGTTTGATCAGCTGACAAAAAACTCTAAGACAGCATCACAGATTTGGGACATTAGAACCTGTGATTAATGTTTTTGCCTAAAAATGGCCAAATTACCAATTCATTAATTACCAGATTTTTCCACAACAGTTGTTGGTGGGTAATTATTGCACCTCTGAAAATTCATCCTTAATAGAAACACATCCTGAGCTCATAAGAGTTCAAACACTGGAGCCAGATTTAGGTGGATTTAATGAATCTAAAAAGACAGAGTGCAGGTTTATTAGCTTCTCTGCAGTGTTGAATGGATTTCAGCTGCTACAAGCGGCTGTTCTACCATGCACTTTCTCTGGCTCTGTAATTAAAACTAAGTGGAATTAATTCTAAATTTGTTTTGTATTGTTTGAAAGTACAGCATAATTTAAACTGAATTGCTGGATCAGATGTTTTTACTTTAAAAAAAACTGTAACAATGTAAAAAGCTCGAGGAAAAAAGGGTGTTTGAAGATCACAAATCTGCAGTTCCAAAATAAAAGCAGCAAAAGAATCTCTAACTACTCAGTGTTATACGGGGCAGAGACACTGAAGTCTGATGTCACATCCTATTTGGATTAAACCACAAAATAAAATAAACACTGGTTGTCTTACACGTATGAACCAGGATTTTTTTTTTTAGGAAGAATGAAGGAGAATGAAGTGTGCAAACATCACTGTGTAGCCCTTCAATAATCTCAATTGTTTGGTCGTATTTGGTCTTTAAAAGTCCCTCTCACATGTTTTTAAATGCGTAAAAAAACACTGACATAAAGACAAAGAAAGTCAAGATGGAGGTCTGGTAGAATAATTCCAGTTAAGGTCCTTTAAGATTTACTTTGTTTTTTTGGTATGAAGTGGAAAAAGAGGCATCCAAAAGAAAAGAGAAGTAAGGGCTGTGATCACATCAGCTGTTTCCTGATTGTGCTTTCAGAGAGCGTAAGTGATGCGAACACGCTCAGACATCCAAACAGGAAAGAAACGCTGTGAAGACGAGGAGAAACCTGATCAGTATTCTGGAGGAGAGAAGCTTTTGAGTGACAGGCTGAACTTTACACAAGTTAAATTTCAGCAATCATCTCATCCTTTTTGATGTTTCAGGGAACTTCAAGCAGAAACAGCGATCCAGAGAAGATTGAGGAAAGGAGGCTTTCCTCTACTGCATGTCAGACTATACAAGAGCAGCTATAGGAATATGTTTAAACAGAGACGTGTGCGTACCTGCCGCACAACTAACCCCCCCAAACTCCATGAAGACACAGAGAAACATGTTTTAAACGTCCATGTATTTGGCCCAGTTTCTAACAGTAAGTCTCAGTCAGGAGAGTGTGATGCTACATCAGCTGGATGTGTCCTGAATACGTGGTGAGGAGGAGCATGATGGAGAAGCCCGTCAGGAGACCTGCATTCTGGATGGCGAAGGTGATGAGAAACCTTCTGCCACCTGCATCCTCTTCCTCACGGCTCACCTCATTCATCTCTGGGAACTGAGAGAGAAACATATTTTTAATTGTTTGTGTCATCAGGGAAAAACAGACAAAAAGAGAACTTTCAAAGTAAAACACCTTTTAGCAATCTGAAGAAGATTCTTCCCATTTGTTCTCCAAATTATAATAACAATAATCTTTAATCTAAATTACTTAACTGACCAGATCCGTTAAGAGATAACAGAAAACAAAAGTTTATATGTAGATGTGTGCTGAGCACTTCCTGTTAACATGTAAACACTCACCATGTCTGCTAGAGCGATGTAGAGGAACATTCCTCCTGCCAGAGCAAAGATCCAGTTGGGAGAGAAGCTGTTGCCAGCCAGGATCCCAAATCCCATACCCAAGTAGCAGCAACAGGCAGACAGGAAGTTAAAGAACAGAGCCTGCTGGATGCTCATCCCAGCATTCAGTAGAATCACAAAGTCACCTAGTCACAAAATCAGAAAAACAAGAAATACTTAAAAATGGTGACAGCTAAAGTCACTTCAAAGAACTATAATATTGGTATTTTTACTAAAATTATATGTTTAGTTGCTAATAAATTATTAAACCTAAATGATTAAAGAGAAAAGCTTTCAGCTTGCTAAATGTTCAAGGCTAATACAGCGTGCTGGTTTTAATCCCAACCCGACTCACCCAGCTCGTGAGGAAACTCTTCACACAGGATGGCCACAGAGGTGCTGATGCCCTGGAAGACCGAGGCGGTGAACGAGGCACCGATAGCTAAACCATCAATAAAGTTGTGCAGGCCATCACTCAGTGTGATCATCCAGGCCAGCGTGCCGATGTCAGAGTAGGTTGTCCCCTTAAGCCAATAGCAGCCGCCGCCAAGGGTTCCGGACTGGGCCCCGTTTTCTGGACTCTGGGACTCCTGAACAGAACAGCTACTTAGACACTGAACTTAAACTAATGGTGTGAATATGAATACTCAACAGTATTTCAGTATAAAACTAAATAAAATGAAACCAAATCAAACTGCTGAATCCTACCTGAGGCGTCTGTGCAGGGCTGAGCATCAGTTCACCTTCTCCTTCATCCACTTTACCCTGAGCCAGACTGCTAGCCTCTCCATTCTGCTGCAGCTTCTCCTTCTCCCCCTCTTCCACATCCCTGTCTGGAGTGGAGTAATGATCTGCACCATCGTAATGACTGTGGCTGTGGCCCTGAAATCAAAAAGAACACATGATCAGTGTCGTTTTGCATTTAAATACAGCAGAAAACAGTCCAAACAGAAGGATAGACAGTAAACTCCATCACACTTTAGTTTTACTGTCTTGCTTCTGGGACTTTTGTAGTTTGTTTGTAATTGTTTAAGAAGAGCATCTTTAACAGCACTAAATTTATTTTTGTTAAAATGTTCAGTTACAGACGTCAAAGACTGTGAGCCAACCAGTACAACAAAGCACACAGTTTAACTCAGAGACAACTTTCAGGAAGAAGTTTCTTGTTTAATGTTTAATGTGACAGATATGAATCTGCTGATAGCACTGTTTTAACCTCTGTAACTAAACCGAAGCAGTGCAGGTGAGTATCTGAAAGTACATCAGCAGCTCAAGGGTCAGCTGTTAAATATGATGGTTGAACCTTACGGACAAGAAGACCAACCACAAGATGGAGCAGCTGTTCTAAAATCTTCCTTCTGCCTTTTTTTGTGAATGAAATTAGACACAAAACAAGACGTTCTTCTCTTCAGATTAAAAACCGCCACAACTTGATTGAAACAAGAGGAACGTCTGCCGTCTGACAGGTCTCAGTTAAATCTCTGAACAATCAAGAGGCACAGAAGAAGAAAAGGTACTATTAATAAAACGCATGAGAGCCAGAAACATGGCAGGCAGGTAGAAGTCCATTTTATAACAACAAATATTAAAACACCAAGAAAATTCCATCCTAATTCACTGTTAGACTATTTTTAAAACCCAAAATGTAAAATTAGAGATGGATAACCAGCAGTTGCAAGTATTTATGTCCAGGTTACTTTCATTGGGTTCATTTTTTAAATTATTTTGTCAAAACATGATTCAAAAGTAGATTTCCCTCCAATAATCTTCATCAATTATTATTAATTTGTCAGTTTCATGTTATTTCAGTTACCTATGTGCATTTCTTTTTCTTCATGGAGGGTACCAACAGTTTTGTCTGTATAAGACAAAGGATCTGTTTTCTTTAGCACATGATGTAAAACATGGTGTAAACTAAAGCTATGCCAGTATTTATTAATATATTAATTACTTAACAGTTTGTTTAAACTGTTTATTTCTCAAGAATGCTCATCTTTTGGAAAATGGAACAGAAACTAGTCAGAATTCGAAGACTTTCCATGCTTAAAGTTCTATTTCCCACATCAGTTCAGATGGTTCAACACTCAGAGTAAATTCAGACAGCGTAGGAGCTCCATCTGCATATAATGTACGATGAGTCAGCACTGCGTAAAGGTTGGACACTGTGACTGTCTGACGTGGAGAAGCTGCACCTTCATTCCACGAGAAAAGCAAACAATCTATCAAGTATTTGAGCATCTCTTTGTGTTCAAAGTTTGTTACATCAAATAACATCCAATCCAACCAGTCAGACCTGCCAGTGATGAACAGAACAAGTTCAGAGAGTTTATCCATCACCACAAATACTGAGAACTCTAATTATACCATAGGTTCCCCTAAAAATTTACTCAAACATTTAACCCTTTGACTACTACCGTACAGGTGGAAGATAAACATGACGTAGCCCCCTAACCAGCGGTATATCAGTGTGTCAACACTGTTTCTGTGTACCAGACAGCCACACACACACATAGTCACAACATTATCTCACACACACGAGACACCACTCAGCATAAACAATACATCATCTAATGTGCAGGAGAAAGTATTAGCCAGTCTTTTTATCATTCATTTGACACGTTTGTGGGGTTCAACTGAAACACAAAATAATTTATCAGATTTTTCTGTATAATCCAGCCAAAACCATGAATTTAGTTTATATTTCTAAAGTTAAAACAAAGTTAACGATGTTGTTGAAATCAAGTTAAAATAATAGTGAGAAGTCCAGACAGGTTTAATTGTATGGTGCACTGCAAACAGAGTAAATTAAAATCAGGGAAGGATTAGTAGGAAGATAATGAAGCTGCAGCTTTAACACACTCATCCAACATGTGGATGAAGAGCACAGATTATTTTGCAACTCATCATCATAAAGAAAAAACTAAATTCTGAGATTTATTTTAACTTTTTTGTATTTCTGTGTGACTCAAGTGGTTTAATCCTCCATAAATCCCTCCTCTGCTGAACTTACCGGTTCTTCTCAGCTCTCCTTGTTTGTTCCACAGTTTCCTCCATCGAACTAACTCAGTGTTTTTGTGACCTGCTCTCTGAAATCATTTCTTACCTCCTGCATCACCCGACTATAAAAACAGCTTGTTATGCCTGAAGCAGGTCAGGAACCTTTTAATAAGCAGAATATAACATTTAAACAAAGTATAGCCAATGTCACATCATCATTTCGTAAACTCACCCCTTGTTTTCGTTTAAGAAGGACCTTTAGAACTTTTTCAGTGAAGAAGAAGAGGTAAAAGCCACCGAAGACCACAGCGGATTTGGACACGTATAAATCCACCAGAGGGTCAAAACCAAAGGCCTACATGACAGAAACAACTACATTAGTGTGTGACATTTCTAAACAGCTAACAAATTATTTTAACTCAGAACTGCTAATTTTAATCAAATATTGATTTTTAGAAAGACTTATAATAATCATGATGATTATTAATGTTATCATAAGAATAAAAACTCAAATGAAATCTCTCATTCAGTTGAGCTGCACAAACATTTCACACGAGGCTCAAAATTCAGACGCGTGGGACGAATCCGCCTCCATCCTGACGACAAACACCCTCCTTAAAGCCTTCTGATCTCAAAGGTACACAAAAGATTTGTTTCCTTATATTTCATGATAATTATTTAAAAGAAGTAAATTATACATCAGCTTGGTGAAATGTTGGGTGTGTATCTGTGTGTTAATCCAACTCAGAATGGATAAAGGTGAAGTGTGTTTACCTGGCTGCACTAAGATCTGAACTAACCAGAGGTTTATAATAAACCTAATGTAATCATTTAATGAGGAAATAACACTAAAACCATGGGGGGTGTGGTGGTGGGGGGGGGTATATTATCAGTGCATTTATCTTAGAATCTGAGTCTGGTCTGAAGAACATTCAAGTTTTATGTCTTTAAAGTGAATTACAACTTTACATGAATTCAGAAACATGCTCACATCCTTTCTGTTAAATCTTCTGAGAGCTGACTGGCTTTTTTAATTAAAATGCAACTTCCAAGTTAAAATGTTTTAAATATTTGTTCTTTTATAACCAACACTGAGTTCCCACATTATATTTTTAAAACTTATGTAACAGTTCTAAGTGGTTGTTAGATCATTTTTCATCTTTTATTAGCTTTTTTTTGTCCTTCCTGGTAATGCGTTGACCTTTATTCTATACTGTTCCTCTATTATACATTACAATACGTCTAAGTGTATCAGACAATGTTATTGTCTTTCCTATAAGACAGTTTTAGAACAAACATTTTGCTCAGATTGGTAACACTGTTCAGCAGCAGGTGAAACGGAGCATGAGTCAGCTGGTTTGCCTTGTCACACATATATTCCCATAAAATATTCCATTAAAAACTGTCTAAGAACAGGAACATTATAAATAACAAGGTAAATGTTACTCTGTGCTCACACTGCAGCAACAGTTAAAAACTTTAATCTATAATGTATAAATCTGTCCCATTAGGTGACCTGATGACAAACACTGGACGTGTTCCTGTGACTTTCACATCATGTCTGATCATTACACAGAAACAAAGTGTCCTGAAGCCCACTGTGAGGAATCTGCAGCCAGGTGAGTCACAGCAGCCGTAACGCTACCTCTGGGATGAGCTGAAACAGAGCGTTGGAGTAGAGCGTGCCAATGGCCAGGGCTATGAAGTAGAGCAGCAGTCGCTTGTAAAAGGTTTTCTTCATGAAGGGCACCACGCTCGCACCGATCAGCGAGCACAGAGAGATCAGTGTGACACACAGGATCCCATAACCCCACACTGATCAGAGAAGAAGAAAGGAGGAGGGAACAAAGACAAAGAGAGGCAGTTAGTTCAGAAATGATCTTATCAGATTAATTACCAGGGTAAGGCTCAAAAATCAGAGAACACCAACCAACTAACCCTGTAGGAGGAAGAAGACTGAATGAGAATCTCTTTCCAAAGACAAGAAGCTCATTATCCAAAGAGAACAGTTTAAGAGAAGTGACACCACCTTTCTGCAGTTGGAGGTAATAATTAGGTTTTCTGTGAAGCACTGTTCAAACCCCATGCACATCCTTTTCATTTGAGAGAAGCAGCAACAGATACTTTGTCCCAGACCACTCAGGTGGACCACTGCTACAACCTCAGGGTAAACAGTAGCTTTATCACTGCTGACACAGAAAGGAGCGAAGCAGCACCAACAAGAGGTCCCATTCTCGTGTGAGAGAATGAGTTTTACAGAGCTGTCAATCCCAAGCTGCAGTTCATGTTTTTAAAAAGAAAAAAAGTTAGTAAAACTCTTTTTAAGACTGTGAGTTGTTTCTTTATGTTGCAGTGGAGAATGCTGAGCACATACACAAACAAAAAGCATTTCTCAAGTAACTCAGGAAACCCACCAACAGGAAGAGGACAAAGGAGCTGTGAGAACATGACTGACAAAGGTGAGAGAGTTAGTTTATTTAAACAACCATGTGACTCTAAAACAAAGTTTTCAGTTTTGAATCCTGAAACAAACAAGTCTGGTGGAAAGATGAAAGTATGGCTAAAAAGCAAACCTCAGGTATCAGCTGCAGGGCAGCTGTGGAGTAGAGCGTGCCAACGGCAAGAGCGATGAAAAAGGTGAGAATGTGTTTCATAAAACTCGTCTTCAGCAGAGGAACGATGAAGACTCCAGTGAGGGCAAAAGCACTGATCACCGTCACGCTCAAGAAAGAAAAGCCCCAAACTGGAATGAAGAGGAACAGTAAAACAAAATGCCATGCATGTCATGCATTACTGCAAACGATAATGTTAATAAAAAGTTATTAATAGTTAAAAGATTTTCCATTCTCCTCTGAGGCTGCTGCACCTGTGAAGTTTATGAAACACAAGTGTGATTTACAACAGAATTCTCATTTATTTGATGAGTATTTGCTGGAAAAACACAAGACTGGTATGTTGTTTGTCCTGTAACTGCACCTCCAATTTCACCAGACAGTTTAGTTAGTCAACAACACAATCACATTTAGCAGAGAGTAAACAGATGAAGAGACACAAATTATCATCTGCACAAAAAGAAAAAGATCCATAAAAGGAGTCTTTAGGTTTTAAAATGTCCCAAATATTAGTGTGACTAATATTTAAAATTTTAAATAAATTAAAGCAGAAGCTTGATTAAAAGGACAAGTTCAACAGACAGGCAGCGCAAGATTATGCAAACACAGCTGCAAAAAAAGGTGTTAAAGCAACAAGAAGCAGATTTAAATGAAACCAAACGTTTGGCTTTCGAATAAACAGCGATTTGATTATTAAAACTTATTGTTTGTGATTTGAGTTATCTGATAAAGTGTTGACATTTACAGTGTGGAAACATCAGTGTAAGTCAGAATTATCTGCAGGATGCATGAATTTTCATCATATCCTGCATTTCTGCTGTTGGCAAATCTCCACAGGTCCTGCAAAGAAAAGCTGTTCTCGAGCCAAAATAAGCTCCTTACTGGAACGAGCATGAGGCGAGCTGAGAGCACGAGGGGCTGAAGGGAAAAAACAGACATGTCAGTGGGGAGATACAGCCAGAACTCTGTGATATCTCTTTTCACCTGCCAAAAACAGGTTTAAAGAAAAACCTCAAACTGTGAGTGACTCAAAACAACCTTGTTCTTAACAACCTTGCAAAATCTAATTACTGATTTATCAATAACTTTCATAAACAGTTACTGGAATTATAGTTATTTTGAGCCTTTTAAACCAGCAGACTTCTGTTTCAACTCAAAGATAAAGACTGTGAAACAACAGCCTACAGCTGCCCCTCCTATTTGTTCATGTGCAAAAAAAAAAAAGGTTTCAGATTTTTAACGGACATCCTGCGGGATGTGTAGAGTCAGCAGTCTGGATCGAGTTACAGTAAGTCAGCAGCCAGTGAAAGACAAGCTTCCCTGTGTGGACTGTCTTTACCTGGATCAGATCTGTTACACAGTGATGTGCTGTACAAGCAGTGCTTTGAATTCAAAAGGTTATTGAGTTTTCATTCAATGTGAGAAAGATCATTTTAATGTTTTTATTTCACTTTCTCACAACAACAAAGGTGCAATATGTATAAATTAGGTCACATTTATTATGCAGAAACTGGCAGGAACATTATTTAAAAAATAAACAGGTACAGAAAAGGTTTGGCGTCACTGTCAGAAATTAAACCATAACAGAAAGAATCTTCTCAGATGAAAACTTCTTTATAAGTACTGGTAAATACATTCAGGAGTAAAATGATGTTTGAAAAGTACTTTTATTCACTACAAACAGCTCACCTTCTGCATCAGAGGGCCTGGGCGAGGCGTCCAAGCTTCGCTCCTCCTCTTTTTTCACCTTGCAGGTACCAGCATCCAGCTGCTGCAGCATGGTGGGACAGACCTTCTGTAAACCCTGCCCATCCAGCCGTGACTGCTCACTGATGCTGTAAATAGCCAAAGTGTCTGCAGGCAAACACTAGAAATGGACAGCTAAGAATCAGACCCACTGAACAGCGCTTCTGACAATAAACAGACACTTTAAGCCCAATAAGATATAATAAATTATATTTAAAAATGATTTGTTATCTAAATTAACCAAAATAATTGACACATTTTTATGCAGTCTTCATCACATATTTATTTGTGTGAGTAGTAAAGGGAAAAGAAGTGAGCTGAAACCCTTAAAGGTGACCTTCTAAAAAAACTTTTGTTCAGGACTGAAACACAAAATCATCAAAGACGAGGAGTCATAAGACAGAAGAAACCGTATCCATGACAACATGAATCTTTACAATGGGACACAAACTAATCACAAGTTTACGTCATGTATGTTTTTATTTGTGTTGTGGTAAAGTTGACTGTAAAATTTACTTTTTACTTTACTTTTTTTTATTAACTGCACCATAAATGTTAACAAAACGAGTTCTGTAATAGTTCAATAAAAAGTCTGATCTGTGACTCACAGCAGGGAGATGTGACAGCTGTGGTTTTACTTCCTGTGATTCACCCACTTGTACAACAGATCCTGCTTGTTGGCATTGTCCAACTGGCTCTCGGAGAACAAGCCTGAATAATCTGATGTTTAAACCACACGTGATTTTTATAACTTGTTCTACATCATTCCCAAAAGCTCTCCACCTGTGACACTAAGCATGGAAAATATGTTAAATATGTCTGTGATTTGGCACCGCAGCAGCTTGCTGCCTGCAGACAAAGCTATAGCCCCAGTTGCACTTTTCAGGATCTTTCTTTTTTTACATTTTTAATATTTATTTTATCAATCTAAACAATTTCTCACAAAGTAACGAAAAACAAAGTCTGAATGTTATGTGAATGGTAGAAACATCCTCATGTAATTAGAAACCTCAAAAGTTACTAATCAAATCAAAACTAAAACTAAATTAAATTAATTATTAATTTGCTATAAAGTTTAAATATTTACAACTAATTAAGTTAATTTCAGTAATATGAAAGCCAGATGTGTTTAAATAATGAAAAATAAAAAATCTTATCCAACGCTCAGGATCCTTCAGATTCAGCTTTCAGGCTCATTTAAACCACTTTGACCCACAGACAGCAGATGAAAAGCAAAGGTAGAAGATCTACAGTGCGTTATTATGCAACTTGAAAAAGACAAATGGGAGAAGTGTTTTCGGTGACAAGTATGAAGTGTAGACCTGAATGTTTGATGCTTTTTGTGCGAACACATCTGAACATCTGAGTAAGTGAATAAGTGATAAACAGTCGGTACCTTTGAACGGTTGGTTCTGGGAGGTGTGACTGTGGTCGTCTCTGCTACATCTCCACCTTCACCAGGGCTTTCACTTTGACTCTGGCTAAGTGCAGTGAGGAGGGAGCGCAGCTGAGGCACTGTGATGGTACTGTTGTCCCCATAGCGGGACAGCAGATCCTGAAGCACCTGGGCAGGTGACTGTGTCTGACCTTCTACCTGACCAGCCACTTGGCTGATCGGACAGAGAACAGCCACCAGCAGGATGAACAGAGGCTGGGAGCAGAGGAGGATGATGGTCTTAGTGGCCCTGCCATGAGGTAACAGGCTCAGCATGACTTCTTCAGAGGATGATGGATGTTATCTGGACATGGAGAAAGATTTAAAACGAAGGATTTACAAGATGAAAAAAACTAAACTCTGTATGTAAAGAAAGCAAAATAAGCTAAATGTTTGTATTAGCATCAATTTTTATGTTTACAAGACAAAAAGTCTGATGTATCATATTTTTTACATTTATTTTACTTAGGTTTTTAAGTAAAAAAAAAACTTCATCAATATCTCTCTAAAGAAGAGTTTGGTCCAAAATACATCCTGAAAGGTGTGACTAATGTCTCAGCTGTCCAAGCTGCAGGGTAACAAAGACATTCAGCAACCACAACAAACCCGTCCCAGCAACTGAAGATCAGTCACTCTACAGAGCTGTTTAACCATTATTCATTCAGGGATTACATCATAACCACAGCTAACTCCATGTACATGTGAGGTAAACTTTGGGATGATAACTTTGTATGTTGAGTCATGTTACATACATGTAAATAACATGTATGTACCTCACCCAACCCCCACCACATGTGTATCTTTTCTCATTAAATAACCCTCTTCATATTTTTTATATTCTGTGCTTTAAATAAAACAGGTTGATTTCATAACTTAAACTCTGCTACTTTTTGAAGAAATGTTTAATTTTAAAAAATCTGCTGGTCAAATGTTTGTTTCTTTAATAACAAAATAAAGAGAGGCAAAACACGTTCAGTTTAAAACATGTTTTACAACATATTTCTGAATGTTAAAAACTGAAAAGCATCATGAGATCTGATGTTTTGTTTGTTGTTCAGCAAACTATGACAGGAGCAACTGTTTATTTGTGTATAAATAAGGTAACTGGTCTTTCAGGACACATTGTGATGCATTTTAATAACCTATACAAATAGCTGTCACTCTGATGTTCATGAGAATTCTGATCTGAACTGCTCCAGAATATCATTTAAAACTCAATAACTCATCCACTGACATCTGGTTTGTCTTTTCAAAACCAAAAACTAAACAGAAACTTAGTTCAACATGGTATAAAGTATTTCTCAGCTCCAGCTCTGACTGAGTTTTAAGAGGGAGGGAAGCTCAACTTAAACCCAAATTTACTGTCTGAGGTGTTCCATCGCAGGTGGAGCCCATGGATAAATCAATTCAGAATGACAGAACTTTAGATCAGCCTGGTGATAAAGACAAACACCTGGACCAAACAAACAGACTCATGTTTGTGCTGTGAGGAAATGCTCACCTTGTTTCCTGTGGATGTTCTAATAGAAGCTGTTGTGTGAGAAGTTTGATTTAGTGTGTCCACCCCGGGGCTCTGAGCATGCTGAGTAATGCCAACAGATTACCTGCGAGGCGAGATAGAGTGTGGGAACAGTAAGAGGTGGAAAAGCACTCGGGGGGGCAGAGTCCTCAGGAGTGAAGTGGACTGTGGATGACAAAGAGACAGAACACGGTTATGAGCCAAGGGTGAAAAGTACTGAAATGAAAGAAGCTAATAGAAAATGGCAGTTGTACACTTTAATTTTCTGTGTTCATGTATTACCTATTGATTTCACTTCAATTCCAGACTGACATTTAGCCCAAAAACTTTAACACAAAGTCAAAACTGTCTTTTTTTCCTCAGTCAGTCGAGTCTATAATAAACATTCCTCACTGATTTGTACCCTGCAACTTAAATAGAAGGTCATTCGCCTGTGTGGCAGAAAATCAGTAAAAATCTGCAGCTGAAACCACCCTGTCATAACAAAGCATGGGGTTGAAATGCTTTGATGCCATTGAGCAAGGCACTTCGATAGTTACTTACATCTACAAAAGAAAGCAGCATGTTGTGTAACTTAAAGCAAAGATGCTTCTTTGCTGTGTTTTAATATAAAATTACAAGTGATAAGAGCAGTAATACTCAATGTGTCCAGTAGAAGCTTATAATACTGATTTACAGTATTACAGTATCTATTTATATCACCTATCAGTACAAGCCAAGAGACGCCCAGTTGTTTTGTATCTTGATCTAATTTCTAACCTCTTTTTGTTATGACTTACAAAAAGAATATCCATTTAGAGTAACAGACTCCTCCTTCCTTCCATTACAATGAAACCTGGTCTCACTCCTCCTTCACATGATTCTTTTATTTCAAGGAAAAAGGTGTGTCATGTAATACTTAGGAATGTATTTTAGTCCTGGATGAACAGGTGTTTTAAATCTGAGTACCTTTATTTTACTTTCTAATGAAACAAACAGGGAGAACAATTCTTCTTGATTTTTCTCAATCCCCCCATAATAATAACTTGGTCCATCCATTTTCTTCACCTGCTCAGAGTCGCTGGTGTCTTTGGGTGAGGGGCGGGGTTTCACCTGCACAGGTCACCAGTCCATCACAAAGCAAATAACTTGGTTTGAATCCTAAATACACCTGTACTCAGGTACCTTCAAATGTTTCTTCTGTTCTAAAATAAATACAGGTCTAAAATCACTTGAGCTACAACAAGCAGTGAGGAGGGAGGAGCAGTAGAACTCTGATGGAGGACTAAAGTCCAACTAAAACAAATTTGTAGAAAGTGTTTTTAAAAGGTCATCGTGTCAGGTTAGACTCATGTCATGACACTCTCTCACACACTGCATCTGACTTTGTGGTGCATAGTTCAAATCCAAGGTCTATTTTAGCTGCAGAGATAAAAGACTGAGCGGCAGCGAGTCCTTTAGCTCGATGATGATGATGAGAAATGTGGGGTTTACAGGAGAACAGGAAGCAGTATAGAAAAGGAGGACAAAGCTGCAGGAAAAACTCTTTATCCTTTTTCTCTTCAACTTCAAGCCCGTGTCTCAAATGTCCCATTTTATCTTAAACTGCCCTTCGAGAGTGTCAGGGAGCAAAAACAACAACAAATAGTTCAGTCCGGTAGCTGGAGGTGAAATGGTTCGGTCTGGTAGCTGGAAGCCAGAAGAAAACATGGAAATATAGAAGCCAGTGAATATATGGAGCAGTCACTTTCTGTTGTCACCATTATCATCAGGAAACAATAGCAGTGTGCATGAGTAGAGCAAGTCTTACTAAGCACAAGTCATAAATACTTCTAGAATACTCACTCAACCTGTCCAGTGCTCGATGACGAACACCTGCACACTCGCTCAAATTCCGCATTTGAATAAATGTCAGTTCTAACTTACAGACCCTTTTTCATCAGATCTAGTTCAAAAACTAAATTAATCAGACTGTTAAAACCAAATGATTCTTAATTAAATAAAACACATCACTCTGACTAAACTCACCTCGGTGCCACAAATATCACACCATACTGCCTAAATTGTGCTTTGTGAGTTCACACTGACCTTCAGTTAAAACCACCAGATTTTAGTTGAAGAATTATTGAATTAACAATAAACCAGAACAGAAATATAAAACAATGTTTCCCCACAGACAATTTGACGATGTGGAACTATTTTAAAAGTAAATCACTTCTTCTTTTAGTACGTTCTAGCTTAATAACATAGTTCCACATGTCTGGACCGTCCATTGTGTGGGCTCAGTTTACATTTGGTTTGCACTCTGCTACAGCTTCACCAGGACTAAGAATCTGATTCAGAATCTCCTGAACAGACTTATAGACAACTTTACTTCTGAATATTAAGTGTTTTATTCTTTATTTTATTTTAAAGTATTTTGATTCTATTAGAAATACAGTGAGACCAGTTTTTCATTAAAAGGTAAAAGTAGAAGTTTAAACCTCATTAGGGTTTGTTTTTATTTCAAAGTGAGGTTCTTGATTTATTATGTTGTCTCCGCGTGAGTAGAGCAAGTGATGATGTGGTCTAACATTCATGTGTAAACACTGTCAAGGGAGTAAGTTTCCCTCATCATCATCAACTTCATCAGCTGACAGAGCAGAAGTAAAATCTCTAAATGGTCGAAGGTCTGCTGGGACTTCAAGCTCAAACCTAACAAACTACTGTTTTAAAAAAAAAGCACTGAGCTCACTGTGAGAGAGATGAGACTAAATAAGAGCAGGAATGTTAGTATGTTTTGTCCTGAGTAGTGTAACCAGCACATCTTTTTAATCAGTTAAATATAATGTTAACGTTTCACTCAGCTTGAGCTCCTTGTTGAGGTAAACTGTATCAGCTGATGAGATTCTGAATACAAGCTGAGTATGTCTGATTTAAATAACCAGTGAGGAAATCAGACCTGTGGTGAGTGAAATGTTTCAGTAGCAGAAAGTTCATAAAGTTCAAATACAATACAACAAAAAGAAAACCATGTGGTAACATGCACGATGAAATGTCTGAGGAGAAGAAATCCACCACAAACATTTCTGTGCACCACATGGAACTGCCTTCAGATGGCCTTTAGAAAAAAACTACACAAAGGAAAGACTTTTATTTTGTAATTCTAATCATATCTGACCCTGAGCTGAGTTAGGCCTTAGGTCAGATCTGTTTCTCATAAAATACATTTCAATGTGTTTAAAGATCAGTAACTCAGTACCAGTAATGCCCAGAATGCTCTTTTCAAAATAAAAATACTTTTTACAACATAATGCATTGTTTGATCCACCGCATTCTCATTCTTCACTAAAAATAATTCCAACAGAAACAACTGGTCTTTTTATTTTCATCCTGTAGAAACAACATGTCCATGAGCCTGTGGTCATGTTGCACTTTAAACTCAGTCTGTTCCCAGAATAAAAACACCCTCGCACAAAGAATCCAAACCCCTTTCTGAGGCGAATTTTCAAGTAACCAAAAACCAGTTCTAACCTCAGGTTATGTATGTAGCATTTGTGCCATCAAGATGAACATAACTGGACTCTCACAAACATAACCTGAACAAACAATAAGACGTTCTGTGTGAGCTCAACTCTCACTTTTACTCACACTTAACTCTTGTACACGCTGGTTTCACCTGTGTGCTCATGATCTGTCTGCTCACTCTAGATCTCCTACACGCTCAATGCTAGACGCTCACTCACTTGTAAAAACTGAGTTAATCAGACTGTTCAAAATGATGAATGATTCTACACCAAATGCACATTTATTAAAACACATCACTCTGACTAAACTCATCTCGGTGGCACCAATATCACACCATTTGCAGCCTAAATTGTGCTTTGCGAGTTTACACTGACCTTCAGTTAAAACCACCAGATTCTAGTTGAAAAATGATTGGATTAACCCTTATCCAAAAGGAACAATAAACCAGAACAAAAATATAAAACAATGTTTCCCCACAGACGATTTGAAGATGTGGAACTATTTAAAAGTAAATCACTTCTTCTTTCCGCATTTTCCGGCTTATTAACATAGTTCCACATGTCTGGACCGTTCACTATGTGAGCTCAATTTTACATTTGGTTTGCACTTTGCCACAACTTCACCAAGAATTAGAATCTGATTCAAAATCTGCTGAAAAGACTTACAGACAACTTTACTTCTTAATATTAAAAGTGTTTTATTCTTTAGTTTATTTTAAAGTATTTTTGGTTCTGATAGAAATACAGTGGAACCCATTTTTCACTAAAAGGTGAAAGTAGGTTAAAGTAGGTCAAAACCTCATTAAGTTTTGTTTTAATTTAAAATAGTGCTGCTTGATTTAATAATGTAGTTGCTGACTGATTAAAATTTACAAACATCATATAAAGAAGGGAGAGTCTGCAAAAAGAATTTCATCATTGTCACTGATTCTGTTGTTTTTCTGTTCTGAGGAGTGAGTAATTATCACATGCTTGTCAAAACCCCATAATCTTCTTAGGATATTCCTCCAATATTTCTTTGTAAAATATCTATTTAATATTCATTCTTGACATAAATCTTACTTTACCTTTGCTGAGTGGAAACACAAACAGAAACTTTTCAAAAGATCCCTCTTAATTTCCAGCAGACGTTCCTCCAAGCAGGCTGTCAGTAAGTTCTCGTGTTCAGGTCTCCTCACCGGCTTTATGTACCACTGAACTAAAGACCCACATAATCTGCAAATCGACTCATCCACCGTAATTATTGTTTCTCTAGATCTTCCACCTATTTCCACCAACAAAGACTGTCATTAGATGAGAGAGTGATGGTTGTGGGCTTTGTGTTGGTTCACCGAGCACATGGTATTGTAAGCTCCACTCATCCTGGGTACCCAACAAATGACCATCCATCTTTAAATTAAAGGTTTCAGACATGACTTGGACTCAATACGTAACTTTTACCCACAGAACAGCTTGGAGGTCAGTAATCCTGATAAATACAAGCCACAGCATGCAGTAGACTTCCATCCAAAGATCAGCATATTTTGAAATTGTTTGCCAGTTAAAATGACATATTTTACAAGGGTAGTTTTGTAGCAAGTATCACATTTAGACTTAGAACATTTTTAAAAATCACAGTATTCATGGAAGACAAAAATCTATATTTTGTAAGTTCCAAATATTAATATTAAAATAATGCACAAAAATCACGTTTCTGGATATAAATCTTGTCAGAGGTTTAATTAAATTAAGAGCCAAAACGTGACATGAAGCTCAGTCCATGTTTCAGTGGTTCCGAAGTCTTGTTCTTACCTGGATGGACACACTTCTAACAGCAACTTAATTAGGCTTAATTACACTAACACTTCGATTCAACCACGCTCCTGGAGACACGCAGCTCCTTCTAGAGTGTCATCAAATACAAACTGCGACTAATACTTAATAATATTTAGCCGGTTTCTTGTTAGCCTCGATAGTTAGCTTACCTCCGTTAAAAAAAGAGGCTTTGACGTCAATCCCCCTGAACAGCGGTGTCCCTCTGGTTCTGACACACACCGGAGGCTGGAAACGACATTACAAAACGTTCAGTGCGGCCAACCGGATGTCTCTCAGACCTTCATTCATTCCAAGGCGGTTAGTTTTTTTTCTCAATCGTTGGCTGTTTCAAACTAACTACAGAAAGAGAAACGCAGCGCGAGCCAGTGATGAGTGATGACGTCGATAGTTCTTTGCCATTATTTCCAGTAAGTGTAGCTCTGTTTCCCCCTAGCGGTTGAAAGTAGATACTACAAAAATAAATCATCTGAGGTTTTAGTTCTTTTTTGCATCCTAAACCTACCTTACTGTCATCTTCTGGATTTAATTCTTTCTAAGCTCAGTTCACATATTCATACATTATCTTTGCAATCTAATTATCATGTGATGAAAAAGAGATCTCTTCTCATGTGTTGTATGAGAAAGGATGGACGTGTGTGCAGCCTCTGCGGGAAGGAAAAATTTTAAATATACTTCAATGCTGCAGATCAGATTCAGGAAATTCACAGACATGATCCACTGATCTGTTTGGAAGAATCCAACTGTGCACAGAAAAAAACGTGTTATCTTACCTACTGTGATCCACCAAAAAATAAAACATCAACATAAAATCTGTCAAAATACCCACCACTGTCATAGCTACTAACCCAGTAATAATGAAAAAATCTAAATGTTTTATAAAATTACACATCACTGACCATCTGTTGTTAC
Source organism: Pachypanchax playfairii (assembly GCA_006937955.1). Lineage (NCBI taxonomy): Eukaryota > Metazoa > Chordata > Actinopteri > Cyprinodontiformes > Aplocheilidae > Pachypanchax > Pachypanchax playfairii. Next base: position 908,421 of record SSNP01000030.1, on the reverse strand, counting down.
ATTTTTCATGTAGCGGTCAGACTCTGAGGGTTTTTTCAAGCTCTCTACATTGTTGTGACCCTGAGCCAGACAAAGTGGACACAAAAATTGAGACAGTGGTGATGATTTGATTCAGTCAGTCTCTTTCATGTAAATATGTGCAGGGCACACTACTACATGTCTAAAATAACTGCAATATATTTTTATCAGAGTCAGTATCAGGTTTATTTGGCCAAGTACAGTATGTTACACACTTAAGGAAGTTGATTCTGGTTCACTTTTTCACTTGGACTTGCAGACAGACATATAAAAAGATAAACAGGCATTGTTAGACATAGAACAGACACGAGATACGAGATACATTTGCAGCATTTGTCCACCATAAAAGTCTTATAGATGATTGGAAATAAGGTAGTACAGAAAAAGTGACATTATTTCTATGAGAGAATGAGTTATTCTTTCATTAAAGATGTTAAACATTGTTGTTATACATGTTTGTTATCAAACACACACTGAGGTCGCACAAGAAAATCGTTAGACAATCATAAACAGAAGACATTGTTCTGGATTTTAGGTTGAGATCAAAGAAAAACAGTTTAAAGATAAGATACAGTACTTTAACTAAGTCAACACAAAATTGGCACCAAAAATCTGAGGGCTCGTCCGGGATTTGAACCCGGGACCTCTCGCACCCAAAGCGAGAATCATACCCCTAGACCAACGAGCCATATGCACAATAAGACAATACTTTCTATATAAATATCTGGAAAAATGACTCGGTTGCGTTTTTGTTACTGAGGTTGTGAACTTGGCAATTTATCTGTAAACCTCCCAGGGGGCGATGTGAGATGTGAGAAGCGGATCTTCATTTCACACTGAGGAGTTGATCAAGATGCAGCGCAAAAAGGAAAACTGCGCATGCGTGATGCACGGCGTTTGGTGATTTTATCATAAATATATCATTTTTTAAAAAACAAATTGAGAAATCACTGAACACAAACAGTACAGAAGTGAGAGAAATGGCTCCCGGTAAAAAAAAATAAAGATAAACATCACCTCCGCTGACGCGTAACCAGTCAGACGGAAGTTGCTTTGATTGCGGAAGTGAGCCGATTCTGTTGTGCTTGCTGCTTTAGCGATCTCGTTTAAAACTCAGTACGTTAATCGTGTTTTTTTCCATATATGTAGATTTTTAGGAGCTTCTGTTTTACGGCTCGACCAGGTAAGAATGTTAAAAAAGTCCCTACGGTTTTTAACTGTTAGCGAAGTTAGGGTTTGCTAAGTTAGCCCGGCTAACAGAATGTCGATCAGAAACATTGATGACTTTATTACACAAAGATCAATAACAAAGGGGGGAGGATTGAAACGAATCTTCATGACATTCTGAAGCATGTTGTCACCAGCAGAGACCTGAGAAGGATGAAAGAAAGACAAGTGGAGTTGAAAACATTTCACCTCTGGACTGAAACTTTTATTATTTTATTTAATCTGACATTGATACTTTGTTCTGTATCCGGAGTTAAAGTCTTTCAATTCTTAAATCTACACTATTATTCATTATCTTTATCATTTAAACCGCGAAACTGGAGTGGAAAGCAGTTCCAGGTCATGTTTTATACAATTATTTAACTCTCTAAATATGATCTCTACGTATTTAAGGTAGAAATAGTACGAATCTTTCATATTTATATCTTTTTATATATTATGACATAAAATAACAACATAATCATGTACATGAAGCAGGTTGCTGAAGACATATTGAATCTGATGCTGTATATCAGGTTATAATATTTTATCTAACGTTCTTCTTATTGTTTGTGAATTTAATCGGAAATATACTTTTTCAGATGCAAATGAGGGTAAAATAAGTCTAAAATACACAATACGTCAACACTGAATCTTGATATAGTACATTTTCATGACTTTTGTTAAGTGTTATATCATCCCTTCTGTTTTTTCAACAGATGAGATTTTGATTCATCATTGACTCATTAAAACTAATTACAAGCAATATTGTTTAGTTGTAAAAACCATCGGCCACTAATATCTGCTGTAAAACATTAACCAGGCTTAAACCTTATTTCATTAATTATCACTGACACAATGTGCTTTTCAGCCTGATGTTTTATGCATTTAAGTCAGACTCATTATTTCATTGCACCACAGATTATTCTTTAACTCTGCGCCAGAAGATGATATCAAACCTAACTGACCGACGCCTTATTGATTCACACATGTTCAGTTTATGACCAGACTCAAGCTTCCACAGTAGAATATGTTTTAATAAATACAAAGAATGCTGTTAAGGCTGCATTGCATTGCCACACCTTTTGAGCCTGTTATCAGCTGTCCTGAGCTTGAATGATTGGGAGTTTGTAGGTCGTGCCTCCCAGCCATCATGACACAATAATACATGACATATGACTACAAGTCAGCACAGGGATGAAGCATTCTCACATGTCTTCAGTTGATCTCATGTAACATCAAACTGACTCTACAAGCAGGGACAATGTTTTTTATTTATTTATTTTTTAAATATATTGTATTGAATATTTTCCTGACTGAGTTGAAACCTTAACTTCTGTTTTATAAGAGATACTGTCTGTTCTGTGCACCATTCAGATTTAAATGTCTTCAAATTATAAACGTGTTTTCCTTGTAATTATATGTATTAAATTTACCTTCTTTTTCAAACTGAGGAATCAAGGTCAGGACATCCTAAATGTTCAGTCCTGTGGGTGTTGTGACATCCAGCAGCACATGCTGTAAATCTCCCACTTACAAAGAAACTGTTCTGGCTGTAGAAATACAAAATGTTCATTATAAAGCCAGTCATTCAGTGGTTTGTCCACTCTGGGCTCCTGTAGTAACATGCTGGAAGGAAGAGGCGTGCAATTGTTTAACAGTAAGACAACTATTCTGATTTTCACACAGTTTTTGTCCCAATAAAAGACGGCTCTGAATGTTACACTGCAGTCCAGAGGACATTGTTTACAGTAAAGATTTCTGAGGACTGAGTGTGACTTGCATGAATGAAGTACTTCAACAGTACATGAGTCATGATGACAAGCTTAAAAATAATGGAGTTCAGATACAATAAGACTCAGGTATCAGAAATAATCTTACAGTTTTTACAAAGTACAAAAAAATATGTATTTTTATCTAATGTTACATAAGCTGCATCCTTCCTAAATGTTATGGAATTAGTGCAAATCAATGTTAAAGTTTAGTTGCTTTTTCTTTTTAACTCTGTAGGAATTTAATTCCAAATTGAGGTTTGATTTGACCCAGCGTTGTTATTAAATATTCCACTTTGTTAAAGCTGTTGCCTGTTTCTCCAGTCTGTCAGGTTGAGCTGTTGCAATGGGCGATCACACTGATGTCAGTCTGCTGCCGGAGGAGCGCGTCCGTGCTCTGACCAAGAGAGGGAGCTCGGTGGAGGTTAACGATGACGTGCCACCACGGCGATACTTTCGCTCAGGCATGGAGATGATCCGCATGGCGAACATTTACACAGATGAAGGCAACATCGAACACGCCTTCGTTCTTTATAATAAATATATAACGTAAGTATATTTTTGTCATTTAAGCAGGAAAAGTGGAATAAATTCCAAAGAACAGTAACACAAAGACGATCTGTTAGAAGTCAGAAAAGTTTTTTTCCAATTATTCAAATATTCTTTTGATTTTTTAAGGCTCTTCATTGAAAAACTTCCCAAGCATCGGGACTATAAGACTGCAAACATCCCTGAGAAGAAGGACACAGTAAAGGTGCCCAGACAGTGTTTTGTATTTTTCATGCTCCTGATTGATTTACAACAAGTTGCACCTTTAACTCATTCTGATTCCTCCACAGAAACTCAAGGATGTTGCATTTCCTCAAGCAGAAGTACTTAAAAGAGCTCTTTTGAGAAGATTTGAACAGGAATATGCAGAGTATCTTGTCAAAAAGGTAACATGAGGCACTGCCTTATTCTTCTTACACTTTCTCATATTTCATTTCACATCTCGTGTCAGTAAATCAGAGCAGATTTAGAAACTGTCAAAGATCTTTTCAGAATAACTACATGAGACTGTGAAACTACCTGCATTTATCTGTATTTTCTGTGTTCAGAAAGCGGAGGAAGAGGCCTTAGCACAGGAACAGTCGAGGCAGCGAGCGCTGGACGCTGAGCGGGAGCGTGTGGCTGTGATGCAGCGACGGCAGCGGGAGCAGGAGCAGTTCACTGTCTTTGAGGAGATGATCCGCCGCCAGGAGCTGGAGAAGGAACGCCAGCGAGTGCTCCTAGAGTTTGCCACACCAGCTACTCCTTCTTCTCAGATGCCCCTTATTCCCGGCATCCAGGGCCCCCCGCTGGCGACCCCTTCCCCGCCGCTAAGCCCAGGGGATGTGTCTGGTAGCAACAACTATCAGCACACTCAAACTCCTGGAAGCATCAGCACACCTACAGGCCCACCCAGCTTCGACCGCTCTCTTAAACCTGGATCTCTGGCCAGCCCAGGAAACAACAGTGAGTTTCTACACCATGCTTGTTTCAGAACATCTCAAGAGTCCAGCATTTTCCATCTACTCTTGTTAATTCCTCCTAATGGTTTTTACAGATTCAATGGTGGATGCGCTTCGACAGCTCGCCGTACCAGCTGAGTTGTGCCGGAGCTTTCTGAGGCTGGCCGAGGCCAACACAAGCCGAGCTATAGAAACATGTGGCATCCTGTGTGGAAAGCTGGTAAGAGTCTGGAACAGAGTGGCTGAGCTGAAATATGAGTGACAGGAACCACAGATCTGAATACTGATGAGATCTTTTTAATCTTCACTTTACTCCACGTGAAAACCAGCTGAAAACCAGTCAGTGTTCATTTGCTTCAGACAGTCCTGGCTAGCTCTGTGGTCAGCGGTGTGCTTTGCATAATTTACTGGAATTTAATAGTGTGACGCACTTTGTGTTTGTTCCAGACCAGAAATGCTTTTACTGTGACCCACGTCATCGTCCCAAAGCAGTGTGGTGGGCCCGACTACTGTGACACTGAGAACGAAGAAGAACTCTTCCTCATACAGGACCAGTATGACCTCATCACCCTGGGATGGATACATGTGAGGAAACATTAGCATCTCCTGGAAATTTCTGACAAATAAACATTTTAAAGCCACCAACTCAGCGACAGCTAACCTTGATGAATAATTCATCTGTAACCTGATTTCATTTCACTCAGACATCGATGATGCTGCTACAGTGGAAACTGACTGAAAGATGCGTTCAGGGATCTTTAAACACAGATACTAAATGACCACTGTGTTTGCATCTGTCTAGTTTTTCTCTTTTATTTATTCTCTCATATTTTTACTTTAACCCACCTTCATGAAAATAGCCTAATAGAGCCACATAGTCATGATGTACATTATCTTAAAGGACTTTGATTATTTACAAAAAAGAAAGCGATAAAGAATCTGACTGTTTTTTTCACATTCTGTTTATAGTAAAACTAAAGAGTCTGTTATTTTCCTCACAATCTCACTCGTTCCTCAGACTCTTAATAAACTCAGTTTGGATGAAAGTCACTGACGGGAACGTTGATCATGAATTTTGGATTTTAAACGATGCCTAAAATGTACACATCTGTGTGTAAAAGCAATCTTTTTCTTTCTTTTTTTTAGTTCAGTAATGTGTTTTTGTTTCCCAGACTCACCCCACACAGACGGCCTTCCTGTCCAGTGTCGACCTCCACACCCACTGCTCCTACCAGATCATGCTGCCCGAGGCCATCGCCATCGTCTGCTCACCGAAGTTCAATGAGTGAGTCGGGAAACTGAGTGTCTCGTCATCATTTTGTCCTGGACATTTTTACACGGTTGAGTTTTTCATGTGTCGTCCTGATGATGTTTCTGTCAGAATCGGCTACTTCCGGCTGACGGATCGAGGAACAGAGGAGATCTCCACGTGTAAACAGAAAGGTTTCCATCCTCACAGCAAAGAACCTCCTTTATTTACAGTAAGTATAAAAACTCTGTTAAAGGACATAAACACAAATAATAAGCTGTTTAAATAAGGGGAAGTTAATCTGTTTCTAATTACAGACAAGTCAGTAAACTCTCTTCACTGGAATAATGATCATATTTTTACATTTATTTTGTTGTTTTAAACTAAAAATTAAGTCATTTTGTTGGATGTGATCAATCAGGCATAACCGAGGCTCTGAACACAGAACTAAAACTATTTCTGAACTATTTTAAGGACCAGAACTTCATTAATCTGTCCTTTTTGGTGGGTTTACCAGATGAAAACATTGTTTACACAGAAGTGAGTAGAAATCCAGAGTTTAGAATGACCCTGAATCCCAGAAGCTTCACATTTATTTGATCCAAAATATCCTGTTAAATCCTGTTTAAAACATCAGAGTGGTTTCAAGAAAAATATAAAAGTATTTGAGTTTCCCAGTCAGAATCTGGACCTGAACCCTGCAGAATGTCTGCAGTGAGACCTGAAATGAGCTGGTTTTTGAATCTCCTCATTCAAGCTTGTTTAACTTGAAAAAATCCTGTTTGTGGGATTATTATGTAAAACATGTGTCTACTAAGAAAGAAGACGCTTATTACAAATTATAAATTGAAAGATCTTATTATTCATGTAAAAGGGACATAATGGTCTTTTATTTTTTAATGAATTAGTGAAATACAACAAAATCATGTTTTTAGGAATAATTATGTAAAATTGATCTTGCAGAACAACAAAGTAGAAATAAATTTTAAACTGAAACAAATCAAAATATATAAAACTATCAGTTTTTGGATTCAAGCTTTTGTATCTTTGCACATTTTTCTATTCATGAAACAAAATGAAAGCAAAATGTTTTAAATTCTTTTAAATCCTGACATGTTTTCTGTTGATTTGTATCTGATACATGTTTTGTCTTTTCAGCACGCAGGACACGTGACCATCACTGATGCCTCCGTGTGCATGATGGATTTGCGGTGATCTTCTTCACCAGAACACTCACAGACTGTTTCAGCAAACTGCAGACGTTTTACAAAAAAACCCCAAAACACTCAGTTTATTTTCAGGACGGTACCGAGAAAACAAGTTTACTGTTTATACAGACTGGATTCGTTCTGAAAAGGAACAACGTTGGAAATGCGTTTTGCTTTGTCAAGAAAAATCAAACCTTTTTATTGCACTTTTCAAGCGAGTAACTACTTTTCACCTAACGGACTGTCAAACCTCTTTCTTCCTTCTCAGTCTCTCATATTTTGTCTTTATGTTGTTGAATTCATTCATGTTTTATTCCAGTCATAAATCTAGATGTTTCTGTCATTGACAGCTAAATGTCTGATGCCCCGATCTTTCACCTGAAACAGTCAAAGTTTGGTTCTGCCTGACAGACAAAGTGCCAAGGATAATTAATATTTACTTGTGTTTGAGATTGTCATTGTGCAATATGAATCCCTGTTTGAAGCCAAGAGTTTATATTTCACACTCTTCTTTTTTTCACTTGGTTTGTTTCTTTTATTTGCTGATGAAGTGCTTCAACTGATAAAATGCAAGCCAGCAGTGACTCAGGTACACAGGCAGTGCTGCTGCTCTGTGTTATAGTTTCTCTGTATCACTCCAGAAAAACCTTTAATAACCTTTTGAAGGGTTTTGTTTTAACTTTATTTCCTGTTTTATGATGGAGTGACCTTTTAAACATTTTCATTTCCTGGTTGTGTTTTAGAGGAAAGGGGTTTGTCCGTGTATCGGGGGACAAACAGGTGACTGAATGTACCGTCTGCTACATGTTGTTACACATTACTAACACCTGTTCACCCCTCTGTCCCTTTAGTTGGATCCCCTCCCTTCTTAGAAGAATTCAACAATTAGCCATAGTTAGGGATTATATGCCAAGATAAAATAAACTTGTAGATGAGTTTATGCTGCACTGGTTTGTCATATTTGTTCAATGGGATTTATTTGATGCATTCTGTATGAAAGATAACTATAATACTTTTAATTCAACAGGTTTCATTAAGTCACAGAACTTTTGCAACAATAAAAAATGTTAAGAAATATTTTTAAAAGGTTAGAAATTGAGTGGATGTTTCCCATAAATAGATTACAGATGAAAAGTAAAATTCTTCAAACAAGACAAGGGAATGCAGGTAAGTCTTGTTGCTAAAAATGAATCCCTTAACTGAACTGTTTAAGATTTAACATCAATATTCACTTTAATGATTGATGCAAATGCTCCCCATCAGTGCATAACTCCCATTTATATTTAATGTACTTATTTACTTATTATTATGGAGCCTTTGTTGTGCTTATAATTGATTTTAAAAACAAGGTCAGTTGTATTTAGTGTTGTTCAGATTTATCTCTGCTTCAGAAGAAACACAAAATTTAAAGTAAATACAGTACTGTGCAAAAGTTTTAGGCAGTGGAAAAAATCAAAATTAAATATTTGGTGTAAGCAGCTGTAACTTTAAAACAGCATCAGTTCTTCACGTGCACCAAGTTTGTGAAGGAACTCAGTCACTATTTGGAGACATCTACAAATCTTCTGTGGCCTTCTGTCTCTTCATGTTCTCAGTATAATCTGTAGTGTTGAGCTCAGGTCTGCATGAAGGATAAATCTCCATGAGTTTTTTCACTCTACAGCTTTTCAGTTAACTAACAACAAGTTTGTCTCATCAGAACAGTTGGAGCCCTGAAAATACCTGACTTTGTTCAACCGACGCTGTTTAGAAGGAAGGTGATGTTCACAGCACAAATGGATGTGATTCACATTTAAAATATATATTTATACTTGTAAAATCATTCTTATTAGGCAACATTTTGTCATAACTGCATAAAGATTTTGCACAGTGCTGTAATTCTTTAAAATCACAGGGCTTTACTAAAACTTGTGTCACATTTGGTGTAAAGGAAGGCTGTCGGATCATGTTGTTCCAGTAGGAGGCGATAGAGGGCCGATATTTCAAGAATTACAATCAGAAGAAGAGCAGAAGTCGACCAAGCTGTCTGTGTTTTTATAACAACAATTTGACATATTTACTAAAAATAATTGTTGAGACAAAATTAGACAGTCAAGATGGGGAAGCGACAGCACCAGAAAGACAAAATGTAAGTTTCAGAGTTTCTTTGACTCTTAAAACGAAGTTTACGTTAGCTCCTTTAAAGCTAGCTTACATACCCACAATCTTTCATGTCGTTTGTTGAAGTTCTAACTTACTCAAATTTCTGATTTGTTTAAGACGATCTGAAATATAAAGTTTTACCTTCTGTACAGGTATATAACATGCACAGAGTACACAAATTTCTACGGAGGGAAGCGGGCAGGTGAGTTTGTGTTTGTTAGCATCGTTTTGTTTATTTCTTCCGGTGTTTCATGTGCGCATTTAATACGCTTTCTGTAAAAGGTTCATTTATTTTAATAATTTTTAGTAATATGAGTAGAAATGTGGCAGACCAATGTTATGAAATGTTTACAGTAGTTAATAGTGTTTCGTTATCAGTTATCTAGCGCCATTTTTGTTGTTTTAGTTTTTCATTCAACTCTATGTTGATATTTATTGCTTTTATGCATTAAAAATAACCTGTAGTCTGAGTCTTATAATCTTAATTTATACAAGTTAAATTTATTTCACATTTGTTTTGTCATACAATATACTGCATTAATGTAAATGAAGTCTACATCACAATTATCCACTCTCCCCTGATTTCCCCAATTTTTTCAGGGATTAAAAGCTTATTTATTAGGAGCTAAATGCTGTTTAATGTTTTTTCTTTGTGCTTTCCAGAAATCCCACAAGGAAACTTTAGACGGCTTCCGTTCGACCATTGCAGGTGAGGAGACGTGTTCATTGTTAATCACCAAAACTGCTTTATTGCTGTTAAAGTGTTCCTGACATGAGACACACAAACTGAGGCACAGATTTCAGTCTCAAACATGCAGATTTATGGATTGTCACTGAACGATTTAGAGAAACCCACATTTACCAGAAGTGACAAAAATGAACAATGGGAACGTAAACAAAATAATTTACTATGACAGAAAATGGAGATTCAGTTTTGATGCTCACAGTCGTATATGTTTGAGCCCAAATTGGTTCCAGAGACTTCAGGTTCTGCTGATCAAACATAGTTAGTCTCAGTGTCATTGTGATTATAATTGAACATCATTAATAAACAGCCAGATCAGAGCAGAAGAAGGAATGAAAAGTGACCAAAATCCACTGAGAACTCTCTCATGGTGTTACTAAAAGTCAGATTCTGATGTGCATGTCTCTGGTGGCAATGTAAGTAGTTCTGTCTGATTTCCCGGGGGGGTGTTGGCTGTGAAAAAAAGTAGCATTCATGAGGTGTCCTCACAACAGCTGCTTTCACACAGAAAGATCCTGTTGATCTGCAGCTGCAGCTCATTTCAAACTCCAGTCCATTTTTATTTAGAACATTCATGTTTCTCAGCTCAGAACTCCACGTGTTGAGAGTGAGACATTCAGAAAAGGATTTCCACAAGGTTCTTTCTGCATATTGCTGCTTTTTTTCTGTGCAGTGTTGGATTACAGCTGGTGTTGTTGATAGAAATGATATTTGATGTTTAACTCGTGTCTCTGCTGAGTGAAAATGGGTTTGATTCAAGCTGCAAAGATGATTTTTTCCATGGATCAAACTCCAACCCACTGAGTCAGAACGTCTATGTTTGGTCCTCATCAAGTATTTTATTTCTGTGTGAGTGATGTCATCATTCTCTGGGTCTGATTTAAGGAAATACATTAATGAAGCAGTGTTGCTACAACCAGCTGATATACAGCGTTTCACCATTTTATCAATGAAAACACCATCTCACTAATGCTTTTCAATGAACTTTATTCTTCTGTTCTGTGACTTCTGGTTTTATTTTAGCCTTTGAAATTGAGATTCACTCGAAACTCATAGAAACATTCATACTTGCCTTATTAGTGTCAAAAAACACAATTTGCACCATGTTACATTAAACAAAATTAGAATGCTTCTAAATGTTTTGAGACCTGAGCGAGTCAGAAATACTTTGTTACCGTCCTGGTTTCACATGTTTGAAAAGATTTAGCAGTTAAAAAAGTTTTTTTCTGAAATAAACTATAGATACTCACATTTTATTCAGTCACCTGCAAATAATTAAATCTACCTTTGTAATGTTTCAGTTTGTCCCTTCAGCCATTTGAGTATCCAGTGTGCACTGAGGATGGAGTTGTGTTTGACCTGCTGTGAGTAAATTTAGCATATTTAATAAAACATTTCCTACCAACGTAAAGTGTAAATAAATGTTAGTTACCAAACTAACAGTTTGTGTAGCAGTAAAGTTTGTCATGATAATATATGTATGTCCAAAAACATATTGTGTCTTTTTGATTGCTTTTGTGTGTTTTCTGTCTGCCTTCTGCTTTAGGAGCATTGTTCCTTGGATTAAGAAATACGGGACTAATCCAATCTCCGGAGAGGTAAGAGAATATATTTTATGTTGAAATAATTCACTCACCTGACACATTGGCGTTTGATATCATCCAATCAATCGATCATAGATCCAGTAGATCCAATTAAATAGCTCACATTTTACCTTAATGTATTATTTTATCAAAATAACAGATTTTAACTTTGTAATGTGACTTTTTACAGGTTATTATAAGTTATTGTTCAATAAAGAGTACCTGAGTATGAGCCATTTTTTACTGATTCAGAGATTTCTTTGTTTTTTTTTGTCTTACAGAAACTGGAAGCAAAGTCCCTCATTAAACTAAACTTTGTCAAGAATAATGATGGTAACTATGTTTACATGTTAATCTATTTCAGTTTACAGAGTTAAGTCTTCTGTACAAGCTGATATAAAGTGAACTCATAAAGCTCCAGACTCAGCCAGTTCTCTTACATCCCAGCTGCCAGCTGAAAACGTTCATGTTGTGTTAAAAGCTTGATTTCTGAGGAGAGAAGAGTCAGAAGATGATCATTCTTCCTGATTTCTATTCCAGGAAAGTATCACTGCCCTATTCTGTACAACGTCTTCACAAATAATTCTCACATTGTTGCCAACAAGGTCACTGGAAATGTGTTTTCTTTTGAGGTTGGTGAACTTTTACACTTTTACTGCACTTATTTGTATATCAATACTTTCATAACATGGATTGTTTAAAACAATGAAAACATAAAGGCTTTACCTGCTGATTTCAGATCCTTCCCTTAAAGCACCTTTGAATTTTAGTTTCTAAAGATACATTTAATGAAGATCTTTTTAAATGTTTTTATAACAATTTGTTAAAACTAACTGGAATCTGGAGAATTCTGTTCAACTACAGTTATATTAAAAGAAAATAAAGTATTAAAATATGTTACTTTTTATTTTGATTAGTGTTTGAATTGTGTTATAATTCCCACAGGCGGTAGAGCAACTAAACATCAAGACCAAAAGTTTTAAAGATCTTCTGACTGATGAACCCTTCACCAGAAAGGACATCATAACGCTTCAGGTTACTTTGACTTCTAAGTACTCACAGTTTTAAAAACATGTTTTTGATCCAATTTTTAAAGGATTACTTTTTGTTTTTTTGCTTTTAAAGGACCCCACAAACCTGGATAAATTCAACGTGTCCAACTTTTTCCATGTGAAGAACAACCTGAAAGTGTTGGATCCAGGTGAGATGGAACAACTGATCTGTTTGTGATGGGGAATAAAATGTTCTCCTGATATGAGCTTCAGATCTTGCTGGAATGTCCAAACATAATCAACTAGTTTCTCTTTCTGTGACATGCTGCTGTTCAGATGAGGAGAAGGCCAAACAGGATCCAGCGTACCACCTGAACAGCACAAACCTGGAAACCAGGGAGACTTTAGCCGAACTTTACAAAGACTACAAAGGGGATGAGCTCCTGGCTTCCACCATGAAGGAGCCAGAAGCCAAGAAGACTGACAAATTAAACGCTGTAAGTAAAACGCCAAAGCCAAGACAACTGAAAACACATATAAATCTAAATATTCATGCATGGATTCGGTCTTTCCTTCAGGCAATGGAAAACGGATGCTTCTTTATCCCAGTTAGGAGTTGTTAGTTGGTGCACGGACATCTGCACCATATTTATTCAGAATAAGATAATATTCTTTAAGTGGCATAGAAAACTTATCTTACATGGTACAGAATGCACTTTAACTATTGAGTCATACTTTCCCCTTATGTTTCCCCCCAAAAGTGGCCCATTTACTAAAATTTTCTTCGCCCCAGAAGTGAGTTTTTTCTTTACCTGCAGGCAGGTACCTGCCCTGACTGTTCACCGAAGTCAGTGTTGTAACAACAGAAACAACCAACCCCCAGCTGGGTTCTGGGAAGTGAATGTTTAGAGTGCAAAGAAAACCAGATGCGTTCATAGTGCTACAAATAAATACATGAATAAAAGTCTCTGTTTGCACTTTTTATTCTGTAGGCGTCTACATGTTCCCTCGTTGGCAACACTCGTTGAGCCAAAGGCGTGTTGTAAAAAAGCAGCATGTGTTGCAATGTGTTGTGAAACCCATTGCACATACTGGTGCAATAAAGGTGTAAACATGTCACCATGATCCTGCTAATATCAACAGGTAGCTAAATGTTGTTGCTTCTGAAGACGTTACACGTCATAATAACATCTTTTAACAAGAATTTTAACCTTTTTTCATGATTCAGATCATTTTATTTACATCATCAGATCAAATCAGTTTAACATCAGATGAGCTTTTTTAGTTCCGTGTCCACATTTCAACATCCTTTAAACCGGTAAGAAGTGGAAGATTTAATTTGAACACAAGAGGGAGCCAAACAGTAAGACGAGCAACTGTGTCTAAAACAAAGAGGATTTATATTCCAGTAAAAACAAGAGATTGTATTTTATTTAAAAAATAGATTGATCAGGAACATTAAGAGGTCTGAAAATGTGTTTTGGGGAAAAAAACAGTTCCGTGTTCATTTTTCTACTTCATTTTCTTCTGACGCGCATGGTCACAATAATCATAAATCAAGTTTATTTGCTGAAACGCTTTGATGTGGAACAAATAGATGCTGGTTTCTGGTGACAGAATCTGTGACTCAGCAGGAAAACCAAGTCTGAAAGAGTTTGTGCCTCATTTCTGATCATCTGACTGCTGTCGGAAATGTAATTTGTTTCATGTAAGATGGAGCTTTTGCTGGTTTCTTTCTTTCTGATGTTTATGTTTAAGGTGATGGTCTGACAGCTTCGGAGAAAACGGTCAATGTAGGTCAGAAAGAAGAAACAAGGCAAAGCCCGAGCCCCCATGAGAATTAGAGCAGAAGAGCATTTAACCACATCTGTATACTTTTAGGTTTATTTGTACCTTTTTGTCATATTTTAGAGACTTTCCTGTTGATTTAAGTTTTTTTTTCATTCTTAGAACATCGTTTGTTTATTCAGTAAATAAATTCTAATATATTTAAGTTGACATAACCATTAAGAATCACTAGTGCTCCATAATTATGGGACAGAGAAAATCTCCGAGCTTAGGCAGAGGATCTGTTGTTAATCATCCACCAGCTGCAGAGTCTGTCATTAAACGAGTTGGTGCTTGATGAGGAAAGAAGAGCTGCCAGATCAGACTGAACGAAGGTGTGTGTGAGGAGACCCCAGACCTGAACACGTGGGAAGGCTTATAGTTCTCAAACCTGATTCAAACTCTATTTTAATACAAATTATCAACAATAAACATTTGAGTTTAAAATGTATGTTTTAGACTTAAAGTTTAGTTTTCGTTTAGAGCTTAAATATAGTTTTTCATTAGATATTCAAATACAATTCAAAGTGGAGAGTTTTTACATGTTGCCTGGTTTATTTGAATCTACCTCTTTGCTACACAGGCAAATTTGTGTCACAGCCTCCCGGTGAGCAATGACTCTTTTTGGGTTAATAACTCATAAAGTTGAGTTATTTCAGCAGAATCCTCCACAAAAAATGAAAAGAATCTGACACCAGATCAGTGTACTGACTTTTTACATGCCAATCCCCCACAGACACTTTGTTCCAGACGTCAGATGTAAATCATGTTACATAGAAACTGAGTGTATATATCAAACAGTAGAGTTTAAAAGGTGAGTTTAACAACATGACTTAAAAATGATAATTTCTGCTTTTTTTCTCTTCTGCAGGCGCATTACTCCACAGGCAGAGTTTCAGCCTCCTTCACATCCACAGCCATGACTCCTGCAACTATACATGAAGCAGGCAAGTGAACGTCTCAGACACAGGAGCCCCTGCAGATTCACATCGGAATAAATCTTAATCTCTTCTTATTTTAGCTGCTTTAATCCCTGTTCATACACTGTTTAGTCATGTGTGATCTTTTTGCTGCAAAGTGCAGCTTCATACTCACACAGTTCAAATGCAGCTGCAAGTGGGAGCTGTTCCTTTTCTCACCCTGTCAGCGACTGAACTGCTGCATGAGAGAGATTCACTGTTATGCAACACTATAGTAGGTTCAGTTCACTTCAGAAGAGGATAGTGTTTGAATCTAGTGACCTAGTTTAGTTTTCTTTAAAAAGGCTGGGATTTGTTTGGTAATCTAAGAACCAGAAATAGTTTTTAAAAAGACAGAAAATGTATTTTAAAATGTGTAATGTAGTGAAATGTTGCGCTTTAGTGGCCAGTTTCTCACACATATTCAGGATTACAGCTGGTTTCCCCGTCGTCATCATGAAGATGGAGAGGTTATATATCATCGAAACGAGAAATCTTTTCAGATTATTTTATTTAGACGTTAATTGAAAAACCTGTTATCGGCTCAGTAAAAACTTGAGTCCATCCAGTTAACCAGCGTGCACCAAAGTTATTATAAAGTGACGTGTAAACCTTCAGAACCATCTTTGTATCCAAGCTGTGATCTAATTGCATGTTAGATTCATGGGCACTGGTTAAAAAGCATTTCCAGAGCAATTCAGAAATCTCAGCCGGACATCAAAAAGAGGGAAAAGATACTGGGAGAGGGAGGATAAGAGACGGGTGGAAACACAGTAGCAGCAGTAATCAGGAGGCACGAGGCGAGTCAGCACTATAAATCAAAGCTGCAGGGGCCATCGCTCTAAAGTGACGCCACTGACAGTGTGCTCAATCTACCTCTAAAAAATCAACGCACGGGTGCTCCGGACTCAGCACGGTGGTTATCAGTTAAAGATCAGAGGTTCTAATGTCAGTGAGGACATCATGCTTAACATCAGCACAGCAACAAAAACACTCGCTCATTATTTCACTGAAAATACAAAGTGAAAGATTTCAAAAGAACGTGAAAACAGGTGGTGAATGTTTTAAATTTCTGTGGCTCAGTTGAGTTTGTTTTATCAATAATAGGAATGAGGACTAGTAGAGGACTGTTATCATGAGGAACAGAAAGCAGCATTTTAATTGTATGAAGGAAATCTACTTCTCTGTTTTACATCCCAGTGAACGCTGCACTTTAAAGCAGCTCCATGTGCTTTACACTCAGATTTCATCCTGTTCATCTTCAACTCCCTCATGTCCTAAACTATATGTATATTTAATTTAAATGGTTGTACATGTCCTTTCTACAGACGCCATAGCAGATGATGCTGTACGTTATCAGTATGTGAAGAAAAAAGGTTACGTCCGTCTGCATACGAACAAGGGAGACCTGAATCTTGAGCTGCACTGTGATAAGGTAAAAACATACATTCAAACACGTGTATACATCAACATAATCCCAACAAAGTAGAAGAGGGAATACAACCTCAGCATTAAAGAGAAATCTGTTACAGCCCTTAAGAGAGGATGGAGTTTTTGTCAGAAAGAGAACTCAGCTGGTTACAGGTCTGCAGGTCACATACAGGTCTGCACTGGTCCAGACTAGACATGTTCTTTATGAAGACAGAAGTCGTCAGATTGCAAAGCCACACAGTGGAAGAAATGTTAGACGGCCTATAATCTGTATCTTAAAGGAGTTGCTAGGTGGTTATTGTTGTTGTTTATCAGCAGTGTCCCTGGGTGCTGAGGAATTAAGACTTTACCATATGGTACACTTTAATGCACAGCAAATTTTCTACTGAGAATCCTTCTGGACTGAAAGCTGTTTGCGGGTGTCCCAGGGGTGGACAGCAGGCTGGAGGGAAAGTTGTGTGTGCAAAATGTTTTCTTCTTCTTTTGTTCAGTGTCTGCACACGAAGCCTGGTGGGATCACGGATGTGATGTCTTATTTTGAACAATTTGATAATATTCTAATACCTGAACAGGTGATTTGGTTCCTGGTTTTATGAATAAATGTTCAGATTATTGGCAGATGTGGTTGTTGATGTGTGTGTGGTAGTTAGTGCTGCTTTGGTCATTATTTATTAATTCATTTTAAGGGCTGTGCAGTTTTTGGACCTCACACAGAACTGGATACTCCTGCTAGAGTTGTTAATGTTTAAGAGCAGATTCTAACATTCACATCTTTATAAATACAAAGTATTTCTGCCCCCAAAAAACACGTAAGGAGGTTTTTTATTGGCTTCTGAGCCGTCGCATCAGAATAATCAGAGAAAAGTCTCTGAGGTTGTTCCCCACATTCTCTTCAGCCCCACTTTTCTCTCCAGCGGTTTTCACATAAGATTACAGCTCTATTCGTAGCTCGTTGTTTATGAATTAATGAGCGCTGCTTCACCGTCACATACACTTAGAGTCACACAAACCCAGAGCCCACCTTCATTTAAAGTGCCTGCTCGGTTATCAGGCTGTAGATGTTTCTCCTGTTGGGCTTCTCGTCCCCAGTGTGGATGAAATGTGAAATGTTGAAAGGAATAAAAACACTCAGTCACAGCTGGAATCAAAGAAAGTAGCATTATTACATTTAAAAGCACCTTTACATCAGAGAAGCTTTATTTGATCTGATAGAAGGTTTTTATTTTTATGATTGAATTAGGGAAAACAGTTTTTATGTCTGAATTCTGTGTATTTTTGGATAAATGTCTGAGAAAACGTAACGCTGTGAGCTCGTGTCAAACAAACTGTTATTATACAACAAACAGATCATAGTGACAAACAGAAATCTGTGACATCACAAGAAACATGATGTCATCAGTTTCACTAGATGTGATACAAATTTATTGTACCGGACATTCAGTCCAGAAACACTTATTTCAGTTTGATTGCTAAAATAATAGTTTTATTTTACTAGCATGTTTCAGTTTTGTAGGATGCACTTTGTCCTAAAGTGTATTAACAATCAGGGATTTATTAAGGATTTTTTAAATGACGCAATGTTGAACTTTGCTAGCAAATCTGTGATGCAGGTGGAACTAAACTCTGAACATAAGAAACTCACACAACAGAGAATAAAAATAGGTTTTCTGAAAGCATCTGGTGGTTCCTGGAAACCTTCTGTTGTTTCCAAGGAGGGCGAAGCTTCATTTTTCACACTAACACTCACTCAAACACAGACAGCAAAGTGTTTCTCAGGACTGTTGACATTAACTACAGTAGACCCGATCAACGTCATGGTCAAAGCTCCGCCTCCTGCTCAGAGAACAAACGCTGCCTTATTCAGAGTTCCACGTCGTCCAAACTCGCTTCTGTTTCTCTGATGTTTCATGAAGGTCTGAGTGTTTTATTGGCCTGTTTTAATAAACCAGTTGTCTCATTAACTGAACAGAACTGAGAAACTAGTTTTATAACTACTGTACATACTCAACCATATGCAGCTGCTGCAGACAAAAATCTATTTTTAAAAACAACAAGTCAAAAAATGGTGATGAACAGATGATCATTAAAGATTCTTTACGGTTTGCAGATAAACGTTTAATCTTTTACATTTCATTTTAAAAAGGCTATAAAATATGAAATCATTATTAATTAATTTCATTTTATATCAGACTTATTTAATTGGTAGTTTCACGTTCAGATTGGTTTCTCATGCTTTCTGCAGATGACACAAATAAAAGGATTATGTTGCATTTGATTTTATTAGCAGCAGAGAGCCCGTTCATTATATCAGATTCAGAAACGTTTCCTGTAGCTGAGGTATGAACAATAACTCCCTAAAAATAATAATAATAATAATAATAGAATATGGATGTTGTTGTTTTTTTTCCTCCAGGTTCCCAAAGCTGGAGAGAATTTCATCCGTCTGTGTAAAAAAAACTACTATGACGGGACAGTTTTCCACAGGTCCATTCGAAATTTCATGGTAAGGAATATGACGGGGTAAGAAATATCTGTAGTTATTCACCACCTCGAGACAAGATTTCAAACAATTTGTCAAAGTTCCCAAGTGTTGAAATGTATTTCTATTTTCTGTCCCTCTATTAGACTTAGTATGTTTTATACACCAAATGCACTTTATTCACACATGAGAGGGGTGGTGTGCCTTGCTTAAGGGTCAGTGGGTTGGTTAGACACCATGACCCACTTAGAGAGCTGAGCAGGAACAAAGTCCAGACCTGAACCCGACTGAGATGCTGGTGGGACCTTCAGAGAGCTGAACGGGAACTTCAATGAGCTGGAGCGCCATAGTGATAAAGAGTGGGTGGAAATCCTTCCAGAACTATATGAGAGACTGATGAAGATAATTAGAGAGTTACTGCACCTAATGGAGGTTCAGCTGAATCATGATGGACTCAGTTTCACAAACTGTTGAATGAATAGTCATGTGTGGTTCATCTGAGGTTGTTTTACTTCCTGAGCAGAATCACGTGACTTTTTAATGTGTTCTGATGTTTAAAACTGTATCATTTGATAGAAGGTACGTTCTTTTTATTATGCCGAGATGTAAATGTCTCTCCTACCCGATGAATGAGTTTTACTCTGGCTGGCATTGAGTCTTTTGTTTAGATAAGAATAAATTTGAGTGTTTTGGGTTTAGTTCAGCTTTTTGTTTGATCTCTTTCTTCAAATGAAGCGTCTCAACACAGAACCAGAAACAACAGCTCTCTGATTAACCGCTCGTCTGTGAATTTCAGAGCTGCTGTTGCTTTAACTGAAAGGGCTCTGAAGTGGACATCTGGTCTCAGGAGTACTCTCACCTTTTTCTTTGTGTGCCGTGGTTCTCATTCACAGTGGCAAGCTGTGAATTGCTTGTTCGTAATTATACCCCAGTTTAAAAGAACAGGAGTGTTGCACTGAAAAGAATCATTTTGTTGGATCAAATACTTTAAAAGCTCTTCGTATTTGGGAACTGAACATTGTTTTCTCTTCCGATGCTGCAGTTCATCAGGTTTCTGAGTGAACTGAACCTTCTGAAATTATTCTTTAAATATTTGGCAGTTTTCATGTAAAGGGTTCATCAGGCAGCATTTTTCCCAAACTTGAGTTGGAAGAATTGTGTATCAGTGACAGGATACAGCTGTGTGACATGCAGGTCTGTCAGTGTACCTGGAACCAAACAGCATGACATCAAAAAAATCAGCAGAAATTCAAAAACTCAAAAATCACAAGCCCATTTTTCTTTCAGTGACAGAAAACTCACTTTTTTGTTTTTAACCTCTGAAAGGTGAGTTTATGCTTTATACACTGACACTGGAGTTCTTTCAGTCCAAACTGTGACGTTCCCACCCAGTTGTGAACAGTTGCTACTTTGTGTTTTATTTTTATTAGACACCAAACACACTTTATTCCATTTTATAGGTCAAACCAACAGTTATACTAGAGCACTTCTTTTTCAAATTCATTTGACAGGATAATGCATCATTCACATTTTCAGGGTTGTTCTTATAAAATGGACTGTTTAAAATCCAGTGTAAAATGTTCCCACACACTCGTTTCCCTGTTGTTGTTTTTTTATTTGCTTTGTATATATTCTTTGCTGGATCGTTGTTATTTTCTGCTTTACTGTAAAGGATTGCAGCCAGAACAACTTAAAAATAAACTGAATCCACCTCCACTGTGTGCCAGCTACAAACGACCTCATCAAAACATGGCCCCACAGCAGCACATGTGGTTCTTTAAACAAGAAGTCCAAAGAAATGCACAGAACTGTAGAGGCACTCATAAAAAGGTTCAGGAAGCTAACAATGAACAATAGGAGTCAGTATACTGGAAATGTTCTGACTGATTGCATAAACAAAACTCCAGGTTGGATGGAAAAAAGGAATATATTGTTTTCTTTAGGCTTTTCTTTAAGTTTGTGTGAAATTCATAATTCATATATATATGTGTCAGTTTATTGTCAAATTAGGCAAAATATCAACAAAGAAGTGAGTCAAAGTTTAAGAAAGTTGCAAATAAAATACATATTTATAATTTTCCTGAGTGTATTAACTGATCATGTTCCAGAGACAAACTTTGATTGAATGGAAATGTGTTTAGTTTCCAGTTCCATCTGAGTTGCATCCAGCCAGTTAAACCTGCTGGGTTTTATTTTTCTTCCAGATTCAAGGAGGAGACCCCACTGGGACAGGCACAGGTAAGACAAGCACTGCACTAAAGCTAAATGTTGAATTACATAACATCTTCCTTATGAATTATTCAGAGTTTCTTTTTGGAAGCTCTGCCTAAATACAGCTAAGAACACAATGTGCAGCGGTGTTACTAAATATAAGGGGACAAGTGAGTACATGTATGAAGAAAAGACAGATGATGTGAACAGAAAAGAGCTGCGTGTTGGCCACAGAAAGGGGGCGGGGAGAACAACACATCATTCAGCATGTGGGATCATTTTCCTGTTTTTAAAAACCAGTTGAAAAGCCAGCTGAGTGTAATTGACTGCTAGACCACATACAGTTAATTTCCTGGCTTCATGTCGTCGGTGCTGCTGGGAGAGTCCGCTGCACAAAGTGATCTTTGTGTGTCTGAACGTCGGAGCGCTTTGCTAAACTCATTCACTATGACAGATTTATGAAGGTGCAGAATTTCTGGCCTGTGGGTAAAATTCTCCTCTTCACCTGCATGGAACAATCTGTGCACACAGCTCAACAGCAGACCTTTAACCAGCTTTATGGGAGGACTAACAGTCCCTCAGCCTGCAGGACTGGCAGGGACGTGATACACTCTGAGAAACTGGGTCTCGTGTTGTTTTTAAGCTCATTTGAGATAACTTTCTCTTGCTATGAAGACGTTTGGATATTTTAGAACCAGTTCCAAAATGAGACCTGGTTCTTAATGTTTTAACAAATGATGCCTGGTTTGGAGACAGAAAAACAAACAATGCCCGTACTAACTTTATCTTCATCTTGTGGCTAGAGGCATCATTATGGTTACAAACCAGTATCAATTAAATCTCTTTCATCCCTTATTTAAAAAACAGAGTCATTGTAACAGTTTCAGTCTGAGACGGAACAATAACACATATCTGAACCTCATTGTTTCTGGTCTTTAATGGTGCTCATCAGCATTTATGATGTTGCTTTATCCTTTGCTGTTATCTTCATTTATAAACAAAGGTTTGTGTTTTAATGCAGAAAGCTGTAGAAACAACAAACACATTCTGTTTCTGTGTTTTCAGTAAATTTTCAAATACATAGAGATCCTGTATGTTCTTCGGTTCTGGTTCTTCGGTGGCCTTCTGTTTCTGACATGTAAATCAGATAATAGAATTAATATAATCAGATTTACTGAAGCAACAAAACTTTCAAAACAAGAATGACCAGGACCAGGACTAGGGAGGATGGAAGTTCTGAACTGGTTCTAGCACCAGCTCCGTCTGAAGGGGGGGGGGGTTGTCATTCAGGTGGACCTCCTGCAGGTCTCTTATCTCTGTCAGATTGCAGCTTTTTATTCAGACAGAAGATGCTGGCTGGCGTCTGTTCTGCTCAGTTGAAGGTTCGTGTGGCGTTTTGGAGCTACATCAGACTCACAGTCGGTTGCTGTGACCAGTAATAACAGAGAACCTCTTACTTTTCATATACATTTTTTTTATCAAGAAAATCTTTTAGAAATTGTTCAGACACTTTGAATGAACTCCTGTTTGTTGCCTGTGCATAAATTAGAAAGAGACGTATTCAGCAAACAGCTTAATTTAGTTTGAACTCTTCCCCAAGGCTTGGAGGAGCCTTCTCATCTGAAATCCTCCCGGAGCAGACGCTTTGGAGAAAGACACAAGTTCTAAACACTGAATTGTAAATGAAACTCAAGATGCATCATCCAAGTTTAGAACAAGAAGCACATGTTCAGATGTTTGGAAAAGCCAGAAGAGATCTCTCACAGCACACTCAGAGGAGCAATTACTATTTTGAATATTTCGAGGAAATTTTCAGATTGACATCAAAGGGAATCGTTGTTTGATCTACATTTTAACAGTTTTATTGTTTTGCTTTATTTTATGATTCATTTTTATTTTGTTTAAATGTCAGCAGGTGATAAATTATGTAAGAATGTCACCAGGGAAGCCTGGTGGCTGCAGAGGCCTCTGAGGAGATGTTTGTATATATTCATACCAACATAAACACACTGAGGAGTTTGTTGTTCACATGCATCCTAAATGCACGTATACCAGCTGGCAGGACGCTCCTCTGGGTAACAGATCCTCTTTCCCTGTTGGAGCCAATAAGCCCCTGCAGTGCGTATTCCTGTAGACTCATCATGACGATTCTTAATAATGAAGTCAGTCTGGATAATGATTCACAGCTGAGGCCTCTCAGCAGGACTCCATGTTCAAGGACAAACCACTTCTTTATTTCTCACATAGAACCGTGTCTCTCTAAAGGTCTTGTCATTAGAATAAATATTTCTGTCAGAGAAAAGTCGTTTCTCTTTTCATGCAGATCAAATAGTTTCTTTCTCATTTTCTATCATAATATTTTAAGAATAGAACAGAAAGTGTAAACAGCTTGAGATTTACATCGTTCTGTTTTTATCCTCCAGCTCATTAGGTTTAGATTAAAAATCTCCTTTTGCAGATTTTAGACAATTTGTTTGTTTTATTTTTAGAAACAGACCAGTAAACTTTCTCCTGTCAGTTTAAACCAGCACAAAGCCAAGAAACCACTAATTAGTTACAAAATACAAACCGTAGCCAATTAATAACTGGTTGGTTGGATAAACTTTGTAATTAGTTTTTTAATAACAGTTTGAACTAGAAAACACTCAGAGTTCAGACCTCCACAAAGCAGCTCATTAGTCATAGTCTGATTTATACATAAAACTAATTATCACACAGTTATCTGATATCATCTTTAGTTCAGTATTTATTCAAGAACAGTGTTTTTATGTTGGTGGTTTTCTGATCATTCCCAAAATCCAGTCAATCACAATTATTTTCTGTCAGAAATCCCGTGTGGTAAGATGACAGTTTAAATGCAGACCGGGAACCGGACCTGATACCTGCAGAAAGGTGCAGCGTTCCTCACCTCTAACAGCTGCTGTAAACTGGAACAATGCAGCTGTTAACAGTCTTCTACTCAGACTTGAAGTTTTCTTTCCTCCTTCACTCATTTTCTCGAACACTTTCTACATTTTTAGGTGGTGAATCGTTTTGGGGAAAACCTTTCAAAGACGAGTTTCGGCCCAACTTGTCCCATACGGGTCGGGGAGTTCTGAGCATGGCTAACTCGGGTCCAAACACCAACAAGTCTCAGTTGTAAGAAATCTTTATGAATTTTTTTTTCCTACTAAACATTTCTGTTTAAATGTAATTTAAAAGTAGTTTTTTTCTTTCTTCTGTTTGATGTCTTAGTTTAAATAAAAGGGGTTTCTATCATTGTTTTTAAGATTTTTACCAACATTGTTGCCTTTATTTGTCTTTTTTTTCCACTCAGCTTCATCACATTCCGCTCCTGCACCTACCTTGATAGAAAACACACCGTATTTGGAAGGTAAACACATTCTCTTCTGTACTTTCACACCTAATTTATTTATTGAATGCTGACTCTGCTTCAGCTTTTGTGGCAGTTGTTGCTGATTATTTAACAGCTGCAGCAGATGGTTTTAAAGGTGATGATCCTGACACATGCATCAGAGTCTGACACACCTTCTTCCTCTCCCTGGTTTCCTCCTCAGCACTCTGGATCTCTTTATTGCTCATATTACTTCAACACATACCTGTTTCCTTTCAAGCTCCAGACACTGCAGTCAGTAATGAGTCTTTCAGTCTGACTTCAGGTCAAAGTGGATAAAAAATGTAGAAGTTGCTGAATCTACACGATGTCTCTCTCTGCTGTGTGAAAACATCAGCTGCTGTCTGGAAATATTCGGACTGCTTTCAAGCAGCTGATTCATCACACCTGAAGAGCCTCGTTATAACCAGGGGTTCACATAATATTTTTGGCCTGGTTCTCAGAAGAGAACCTAGGGTTGTTTCTTGGTCCTCACATTTTTAAATGTGTCTCGCTGTGTCTCTTCCGAGCTCCTCTGCTTTGTTTTTGGTTTCATCAAGCTTCAAATTCAGTCTGTTTACTTTACCTGGCTCTATATTTGTTTAAATAAAAATCCTTTAATTGTTGAAAAAATCAAGAGAAACCAGTAAAATATAAAAATACTGGTAAAAAAAAAACCCTTCAGAGTTCAGGTTGGATTGTTTACAGGTTTGATTGTTCACTTTAATCTACATTTAACAGTTTGGTGTTGAAATTTATTAGTCAGCTGTTGGAGCTTCTGTCATTTACTGTAACTGTTTTTTGTTTTGAAATGATGAGGATGTTTGTAATGTGATGCAGTCAGATAAAAAGATACACTGGACAGTTATGGGGCATTGACTGCATATCCCATAGTGCTTTGCGCACATTCAAAATGGCGCGGATCACAGACAAATACGCTGATACTGTTGATTAAAACAGGTGGTTTTCTGTATTTTATAGCACAAAAAGGTAGTTATACACGTCTGTGCCACGATGGTCTATTTGTCTTATTCAGTGATTTTTTTCAGTTTTGACGCGATGCAGAATCCTGCAGTCAGCTGCACTGATCTGACTGACTGAAAATCCGTCACACTGGCAAACTGATACACAGAGACAGAGAGAGACGCAGCATCAGCTGATCAGCTGGAACTTCGGCGCTCTGGCTGAGAAACATATCAGTCAAACAAAAGAAGTCAACGGGATTCTTCATTTATTTGACAATGAACCGCCTCTGATTAACCTAAAAATTCACGCAGCTCAGCCAAACCAATGTTAAGTACGCAAACGCGTGTTGCAACTTTTCATCTGGTGCATTTTATATTTTGACAGTGTGTGCGGACCTGCGGACCACTTATGTGCACCCCTGGTTATAACCCTGAATTCTGCATGTCAGACATGCATTGGATTTAAACACAGCTGCATTTCTACTGTGTTAACAGTAACATACAGAGGTGTGTTCCTCTGATTTAACATATCATTCTGTGTCTAAAGAGGTTTTAAAAGATGAAACATTTATAATATTGCTGTTGACCATTAAGAATTAAATGAATGAAAATCATTTATAAACATTAGAAATCTCCAGTTTTAATTCTACTGCTTTTGTTGATAGTTTAGTTTTTAGTGTAAACAAATGTAGATGTATTTATACAGACTGAACCTGCAAAAGCAGAATAATAATAATGATATTAGAGCTTAAATGAACAAGGCGTGATTATAACTCCTCTCTTTACCCATATATTTTCTTTGAGAGGAGAAATGATGAGTTGATTCTTGATTTGAGACAATAAGTTAGAGTTTAAAACAGATTAAAGAACAAACTCAAACAGTGAAAGCATCGTGGAGTCAATGTGAAAAGGCTTGAGGTTGAAGTTCTTCAGTTTTAATTAAATTACTTGAACAAACGTCAGTAATAAAAAACAATCGAGCTCTTTTTATTCCAACAGATTGGCTAATTGTTCTCACTTATTAAAAAGTCAGTGAGTCATGAAGTGTGGAAGCTCCTCTAATCAGCTGAACACGTGGACGCGGAGCTGATGTCGTTTAATGAATCATCTTCTGCTGTCCGTTGTGTGTATGTGTGTGTGTGTGTGTGTGTGTGTGTGTGTGTGGGGATGGGGGGGGGGGCTAGCACACATGCTAACAGGAGCTTCCCAAAGGAGCAGCTGGATAAAGACTTTGCTGTTTAAACACCAAAGAGAGCATTTCCTTTAAAGTGTGAGGCACCAGGGAGCCAATGACAGATGGCCTCTTGGCCCTTCAGCTTCCTTCACACATGGATTGTTTTTGTTTACATCCCAAAGCAAACACACACAATGTACATTTGTTTTCAAATGAAATGTGTTCTCTGTTCCACAGGATTATGAAATTTCTTTTTGGATAAACGAAAGTTTAATAAAACAATCCTAATCTCTTGATATGTTGGTTCCAATCAGCGAGACTCTCGTGATCTTTAAAGGGTCCTGATCAACAGTCTTTCAGACTTCTGAATCAAAGTTAAACTTCAAAGTTTGTCTTTGGGCTTCAGCTGCTTTTAAGCTTTTTTTCATTCCTCGTACCTGGAATGAAACAGATGAAATACAGTCGGTACACTACATGTGCACTGAGTGCTTAAATAATGAGGAATATGAACAAATGGGGGACAGAGGGAGTCGCGTCAGGTCTGCTGTCTGTCGGAGACTGATAAACACGAGTCATGGTTTCAAAATCAGAGTCTATCAATCCCTGACACTACTTGAGTTTAGAAAGTTTTTTATACCTGAATGAGTCATGGATCAGATTTCTATAACTTGAACATAAAACATTCTGCTGTCAGGTTGTGGGACTGAAACCAAGTCCAAAGAAAACTGTTGGTTTAGACCCTTTAAAAGGTCTGGCTGCTTGGAAGTCTAGGGAAATGAGGAGCGGATGAAGACATTTGCACAGTACTGTGTAACTAAAACACAACAGGTTGAAATATTGTGCACTATGACAAAATTTTTTGTTTAGAATTTTCTCTGCTCCTCATCCTCTCGTACTTTTATCAGTCAGTTAGTTAATGAAGTGTTGGAGATAAAGAAGCAGTTCTGCTGTTCACTTCCTGTTCTTAAAGATCAGTTTAGATTCTACAGTCAAACAGCAACAAGCTCAGTCCCACCATCCTCCTCCTGGAGTAGTTTTATTCTCTCATCACTGAAGGCTGATGCGTCACTTCGAGTCTGAGCAGGAAAGAAACGGTGAATTCTTTCCACTAATTTAAGATCATCCTCAGAATCAGCTGAAGTTCCGTTCTGTAGCTGTAGATTGAAAACCTCATGGGGATTTGAGCTCTGCTACATTCTGACCGCTTGTCATGATTAAACACACCAGCACCGTGTTGGATGATTAAAAAAAAAATCATTATTCAGTTTGTCCAAGAGTTTTACTTCTAAAGGACTTGTAATCATAATAAATACAGATGTTGTGTCTTCCTGTAGGGTTGTTGGTGGATTTGAGACACTCACAGCGATGGAGAATGTGGAATGTGATCCAAAATCAGACAAACCAAAGGTAGAAACATTAAAAATCTGCTTTGACTTTTTCTTTTGTCTCATTGTTTTATTTGACAGTCTTGAACTGTGGCTGAGAAACGTACACCGTTCATCTGTAGCAGCGTTCTCAGTTTCACCAGTTCATGTCACTGACATTAAAGCTGTTCCCAGCTGAGGAGAGCACGAGTCTGTCCTGCTGCCATGACAGTTTCTTGACCCTTACATGGATCAAACAAAGGTCAAATGTAAAAACATGAAGTGAAGCTGGAGTCGGGAGGGGGGGGGGGGGGGGGGGGGGGGGGGGGGGGGGGCTGGGATCGCCAGTTAGAAACTACATCTGTAAAGCAGAACTTATTGTCCACATGTTGTTTTTTTTTAATAACAGAAAGAAAAGAACAAATTCAGCACTTAAAAGACTCGTCTGAGTTCATACTGCTGCTTTCTTTCAACGCGTCAACAGAAACATGAGGATTGTTTGGAGATCAGTTTTAACACTGTGATTGTAATTAATTCATGTCATTCATTTTGTTTGTTTGTTTGTTTTCCAGTCAGAGATTAAAATCATAAGTGCAACTGTGTTTGTGGACCCGTACGAAGAGGCTGATGCTCAGGTTAGACCTATTTCAGTTCTCTATTATCTTTCTAAGCTTTGACATACTCAAAGATACTGAATTTATCACAAGTTTTACAGCGTATTATTGGATTACTACAGCTGATGAGTGTGTTCTGAATGAATCGTCGCCCTCAGATTGCAGCAGAACGAGAAAAGGAGCTGCAGAAAGAAGAGGAGGAGAAGCAACAAGCCAGCATCGCCTTGAAGAAGGCAAAGGAGGAGCAGGCGCCCAAAACCTTCAGAGCAGGAGTGGGGAAATACATCAACCCCGTGGCTGTGTGAGGACACACACACACACACACACACACACACACACACACACACACACACACACACACACACACACACACACACACACACACACACACACTGTGACTAGAAACTAATAATAAATCCTCTCAGCCTTTATCCTCCATACCTCACCTGAGTAGTTACCTTCCTTTTACCTGGTCAGTCCTGGAACAGTTTGTACCTTTCTGTTTGTTTTCCTACAGCTTCCTGTCAGTGTTGTCCTGAAACCCTCAGGTGTATCTTAGTTGTTACCTGTTGAGTCGCCCTGCAGCGCTGATGTTCTGCTGAAAATACTGTTAATGTCTAAAATTAGAAGACAGAACAGAACAAGCTGTTTTTGTTTGGTTGTCATCACAGTGCGCTTTATTTTGAAGTGGGTTTGTGCTTCCTGTTAAATATATGTTTCCGTTTTAACAGGCGTTCACACAACATCAGTTATTTACTCACAAATGATGATTCACAACCTAAAGATTTACCTTTTGATTTCTGAGTAAACTGTAACTTGAAAAAAAGACTGTTAATCCACAATGATGGTTCTGTCACGCCACTCGGGTCTCACCTGGGTCTCACCTGGGCTCAGACCATCTGCTGAAGAGCTAAAATTCTTCCAGTGTCAGAACATTAATCAATGTGACATTTTCTCAATCTTTTTTTATGTTAGTTGTTATCAACACAAACCTGAGGCGTCCAGTTGACGATCAGCTGTTTGTATTTCTGTTTTTACTTGTAGTTCCAGTTTTATTGATTCTGTTTGTAGGTTTGACACTTTTCTTTGAGCTTTGGACTTTTTTCAAATAAAACTGGATGTTGTTCTTTAGGCAGAAAATCGATTAAACAATTGAAAAATAAAAAAATTGCTTGTTGGGACATGACAAGTCAGGTTTATTTCAACAACCAGGTTAACCAAACTGCTGGACAGTTTCATCATCAGAGCTTTTACCTAAACACAGTAATTAAAATGTGTCTTTAGTTCAACGAAGATTTAAAAAGTTTCATATTACTCAGTGATTCTGCATCAGGTTTTTGATTAGAGAAAGAATCAAAAACTACATCTTTAATGTTCTTTTACATTTTAACCTCTGATGTGAATGATTGAAGTCCCAGTTTAGGACATAAACTGCAGGAACATCACCTTCTATCAGACCTGAACGTTACCTGCAGCAGGTGTTTGTGGACTGAACAGACGTGTTTCACTTTCTCTTTTTCTTCTTTCAGAAAACGTTCAGCTGCTGAAGATGAAGGCGGTCCGTCCACTAGTGGAGCCACAGCAGCCAAGAAGTCCAAAGGAAAGACGAGCTTTGGAGACTTCAGCTCCTGGTAGCACCGACCCGTTCAGGGTTCTGGACTCAAACAGAAGGAACACGAGCAAATTCTTCTTTTTATATTCTCATGTTGCAGGTGTGTTACTGTCTTCTGAGA
This sequence comes from Pachypanchax playfairii, assembly GCA_006937955.1. Taxonomy (NCBI): domain Eukaryota; kingdom Metazoa; phylum Chordata; class Actinopteri; order Cyprinodontiformes; family Aplocheilidae; genus Pachypanchax; species Pachypanchax playfairii. Next base: position 877,886 of record SSNP01000030.1, on the reverse strand, counting down.
ATACAGATTAAAACCAATTTTTTTCCAAATAAATAGTTTCTCTGGGAGGTTCTGTTCGGTGCTGATTGTGAGACGTTAACCAGAATTGAAACGTCATCACAACAAACTGTTCTGGATAAAAAAAGCTGAAACCATCTCGGTGATGTTTTTCTGACGTGGTAGGAAACACAATTTATTTCCACCTGCAACATCTCAGAAGATTCAACCGGTTCTGTTCTGATCCGAGTCTTCGGCTCCAGTCCAGACAGTTAACAGGTGTGTTTGTGACGTTCCTGTTAGTTTTAACAAGAAGTCTGAGTTTCCTGTTTTCATTTTGTTCAACTTGTTTTTATTATTTCAGCTCAGTTAAAGTCCTAATCTTCATGTCTGATTTTATAAAGTAAAACATTGTCTTTTCTTGCAGTTTTATAAAGTAAATTTTAAAACGAGTTGTTTGTTTGTATTTATTTAGTTTCTCTGATTCGATATGAGAGCAGGTTGAGTTGCTCTAAACCCGGCTGCTTGATTGGCAGCAGGTTTTTAAACTAACAGCAGTAAGAGAAATAAATCTGTTTACCTCCACAGTTTGTTTCAGAATGTATTTTTTAAGCATTTTGAGTGCTTTTTCTTAAAGAACTTTATTTATGGAACATCCAAAGGAATAGAAAGCAGTAAATCAGTTCATGTTGTTCACTGTCAGACTCAGAGTCCAGTTACAGCATGAAGTCACACACCAACATGGTTTCCTGGAACGCACATTTGTCTACATAAACTCCAAATACTTCCCAGAAAATTCTTTAAAAAGCATTAAGGTCGGCAGAGTTTACTAAACAAATGGGACTTCCTGTGTCTGTCTGGGGTTTCTGCTCCTCTGATCTTCGTTTTACTGGTGAACTGCAGTCATGACAACGCCACTCGTGTCATAGAAGACGTTTTATTGAATGTCTGGTTACAGCCTTAATGCTCCTCCACTCCAGTCTCATTTGCACCACTTCCACCTGAATCAAGACGTCCTTGAGTGTTTTTAGTCTCACTTGTCTGAGTGAGAAGACATTCTGCTCACACAGGAAGTTTATACCTTCTGAAACTGAACCTCCTGACTTGCATGATTACACTTTCCACACATAGGCTGCAGAAACTGCTCTGTAACATGATGGTGACGTCCTTTATTATCCTGCTGTCCTGCCAACAGCAGCAGGAAGTAAAGTCCAGCGTCCTTTAAGACACTGGAGTCGCTAACTGAATGAATAATTGAATTTCTCGCAGGTGATTTGAAACCGATGAGTAACAAACTGTAATTTTAGACCACAAGTTGTTGACATGAAGTGTTGGATCATTAAAACAGACAGCAGAGTGAACCACTTTGTTAGTTACATCTTTATATTCTGCTTGTGTTCTGTAGAGTTTTATAAGGTCTTTATTCATCCATCTGTGTCTTTACCTACATGTTCCAAGTCAGAGTCCTGAGGGAGCTGGTCTCCATCTCCAGCTGTCACTAGATGAAAGGTGGAGTTACACCCTGGAAAGGTCACCAGTCAGCGGTGGAGGAAACCAGAGGGGTCTTTACTCAGCTGGACACTCACCTCCACCTCAAATAAGATGAGTTTTATTTACAAACATGCTAAAAGTGAAAAGCTGATTCTTTCTGTTCTGATCAGGATTCATCTGGTCATTTCACCTGGAGGTCTGCAGGGACAAACAGAACTTTGCTCTCAAGATAAATGTTTACATTAAAGAGTCAGATTCCAGGTTGGAACACGTCAATATTAGAATCACAGGTTGTTTTTTTACTAATCATTCAAAACCAAACATAAAATAAAATGTCAATTTCTCAAAAATAGTTTATTTACTTACTGTTTGATATTATCAGGACTTATAGTTTCAGTTTTCATCATTAGTCACAGTATTTAAGCTCTGAGCTTATAAGATGTGATTCTGTGCACGTCATCATCTTCCTGTTATTCTGTTTTATTTCCAGCTTTCCTTTTGAAGTTGAACAGAGAAAAAGTCTGAACTTTGGAGAGATTTAGTTACTCAGCAGCTGGTTTGGTCCGACCGTCCCCACCGCTGCATTTTACACTATAATAAATATGTTAGTCACTAATAAACAAGGAAGTTTGATCAAGTGTTATCTAACATTAGCAACAGATTGGCTGTTTGGTAACATCATCAGGCTGAGGGCACATTTCTCTGTTTCTGTTCAACCTACACATGATGATTCAAACACTTCAGCCACAGGATCTGTGTTCAGGATCCGTGTTCAGTTGAAGCATGATATCACATCTAACTACTGAGATGAGAGGAAAGATTACAAAAAAAATGTTCTTATTTATAACTCTGCTCATTAAATGTGTAAAATCCTGCAATTTAAACATGAAATATTTTCATTACGTTAAAAGAAAACATTTAAAAACATTATTTAGAAGTTCAATCAAAGTAATTTCTGAGGTTATTCTGAGCATATTTGATTAAAAATCTGAAGCTTGAGACGAGTACTTGAAACAGAATTTAACAAAGACTGAAAGTTCCTGTGGAGCTACTGATCTGATCTAGTGAGTCTATCCAGAGAGACCCTGTTTAACATTATTATTCAATAAGCATTAAACTCCGACCCTGCTGCCTCAGTTAGTTGGATTTTTTGACAAGTGGGTCATTTTTATCTGGATTCTTTCCAGCTTTAAACAATAGCTTTAATTCTGTCAGGTATTTGGTTTGGCTCAAATAATATTGGCTCTTATTTCAGTTTATTCCTTCCAGAATTCAAACAAACATGGAGCCCTTTTTGTGTCAAGGCCGCGAGGGATCAGCTGTCAGCACCACTGTTCAAGCCTTTTTTATACCTCTGCGGCTCAAAATTACAACCATCAGCTGTCTGTCTGTGACTTTTAACACGCCTTTCCTCTCTGCAGCACAGCCGTGAGGTTTGTCTGAGCTAGACAGCTTTTTAAAATCAAATATTCATGTTATTGAGTCCACAGAGATGCTAAAGTAAGTTCCTACCAAAAAAAGCTTCTACGTATGAGATCTTTTCCCTCCCAAAGTGACTTGTGTTAGTCAGAAACACACAATCTATAAGCATCAACACTTTAGGTTAATCACAACTAAATGAAGTATTTCTAAAGGGTGAGTTGGAGTCTATAAAAAGATGTCATCATGAGACTCAATAACTCAGAACTGAATCTCCCCATCAGGATGTTCTTTGCATTGTAAATGTGATGAAACACTTTTTGAATGACGTTTCATGAAACACAGTGTTCGTGAGTGTTAATAATTTTATCTCCAGTAGCGCCGTCAAACTGCTGCAGATCAGGTTCTGCAGACAGACCGGGTTAAAGTCACGCTTCTCACATAACTTGGTTTCCGTTAACAGAGGATGGGTTTCTTGTTGTTCTGTAATATTTTTGGATTTGACTCATCGTATTCCAGCAGTATGACAGAGCCCATGTTAGATCACCCCATACTGAGAAGAACTGATTCATCTCAGCGCTGAAGAGGCTGGACCTCTCTGACCCTGCCGTCCACCCTGACTGGTTTTCTTTTGTTAAACTGATGTTCTCTCATGTTTCTGTGGTGCATCAACAGAAGATCTCTGACGCTCTGCATCTCACTTTCAGTCCCATCCTTTCAATGACATCACTCAGCACCGCTCTCATTGGACTGAGATGCTGCCAGTGTGACACACTGACCAATAACGGCCTGCTGGTTCTGCTGGAACTGAGTGTGTTGGTGCAGTGCAGTAGCCATGGCGACAGTGGATGCTGAGCACTGCCACGACTTTGTGTAGGCAGAGTCTGAATGGGGATGACATCACTCAGTGAGACAGGAGAAAAACAACATCTCCTTTAGTTCCTGTGTCCATTTTTCTGCCTGTATTTAAATCAACAGACACAGAAATCTCTGAATATTTCATTTCATTCCCTATTGAAGGAAGAGTTTAAAAATGAAGAAAGCTCGACACTGGCACAGAGATCCATCCTGATCCATCCTGCTCTGTTGGCATCGAAAACAACATTTATGTTTTACTTGTATTGACATTAGAACAGAAATTTGCCCAGTGGGTTGTCAGTGTTTCTGTCCTATAGAATACTTTAATGATGTCTGTTTCAATTATGGATGGATGGATATAAAATACTCCATAAATTCCCACTCAAACATATAAAATAAATGAAAAATAATTTATTTCAATCTGTGTATACTCCACAAAAGTAACATTATTCCAAGAAACAATAATAAGTATAAAACAGAACATGCATACCTTTTGAAATACAGAAAAATGTTCAAAGTTTTACCATAAATTAGGATTTTTTACAGATAAAGACTGAAATTATGACAGACGCACATCTGTCAAGTTAACATGACCCCAACATGGCGGTTATGTCCACTTTAACTCCTCATCTCTCCAGTGAAACTAACACCATGCTGTTGATGTTTGGATGCTCTCCCTCGCTGAATTTGTCTCTCTGGTTGTGACTCACTGCTCTGGGCATCAGCGCCGGCCCCTCCTTCACATGACATCACAGGGCTGGAAATAGCAGCAGCATTAAGGCTGGCAGTTATGGGAGCCTGCTGAGAGGCCTGCAACCCCAGGCAGCCACTTTCAGCTGACGGGGTGGGAGGAACGGGGGAGGGAGGGGTTATAAACAACAATGAAAAAGAAAATATAGATAATTCAGAGCAACAAGTCAGAGGCTTCATCTAACTTCCTGTTTCAGGTGAAGTTTAGAACAGAAAGGCTGCTAAAAGTTCGAAGAGTCTGAATAATTACACTTTCTCATTGGTTACTTCACCGTCTCTCATTGTGTAATCGAAGAATGAAATACAAATGGTGCACAAGTATTTTGTTTAATATAAGGTTTTATGGGGTGCATGGTGGTGCAGTCAGTACCACTGTTTCCTTCTAGCAGGAAGGTCCCGGGTTCCAAACCAGCCAGGACTTTCCTGCATGGAGCTTGCATGTTCTTCATTGGTTCTTTGTGGTTCTTTGTGGTTCTCTGTGGGTTCTCCGTGCATGTGTTGGTTTTCTCCAGTTTCCCCCCACAGACCAAAACATGCACAAGGTTTAACTGATAACTCTTGTCTGTCTGTATGTGGCCCTGTGATGGACTGCAACCTGTCCAGGTGTGACCCCGCCTCTCACCCTATGACAGCTTCAGATGGACACGAGCTCCCTGCGACCCTGAACAGGAACAAGCAGCTACAGACTGATATGGTTTTAGTTGTGCACGAGCAGTTTGAGCAAACACAAAATGGACTTGTTGTTTGAATCTCTGAGGAAAGTTTAGAGAAAAACACCTTGTACGTGTTTCTCTATTTTTTTCTGTGTTTATCTGCACAAGTGCAATAAATCATGTGAAATGACAGATATGTAAATAAAGTCTCCAGGGACAATAACTCAGCAGCAGGAGAAGAACATTAGAGTTTCTCAGTTTACCACTCACCCTTCATGCTTTTCTCACACCCAAACACGTCTCCCTGTCTGCCTACTTCCTGTCTCTCACTGTGAAGATGTCTGTGCCAATGGAGTCAGGATCTAAAGAAATCAGAGGACCATTCAGGACAGCTGAGCCAAGGCTGCTCCGCCACCACACATGTAAAGGAGCATCATCGCACAAGTAGGTCAAGACACACGAGAACCGTGAACAGTGAGAACACACTGCTGCATCCTGTCTGTCTGCAGCCACAACAACACCAACAGTCCCCGCACATGTCTCGCTCTGCACAACAGAACAAGGTCTCCACAAAGTGAAGGTTAGATCTGATTCACTCTGGGCCTGCCACAATAAAATATGCATGCGCTAAAAGTGGCACCAAAAAACAACCACTCAGAGGAGAATGTTGTTTTTTATGTCTTCACTTAGTTCCCAGTAACACTGATTTATAGAATCCAGGAGCTTTTCACTCAAAACAGTCAGAGTTGTCGTGAGTTTCCTGTTTCAGAAAGTGCACGAACTTTCAACCAACTTTAGGAGTCGATTACCAACAAAACTACGTGAGATTATAAAGAAAATCTGATATTCTGACAGAAATCAGACAGAAAGAAAAATAAACCGTGAACAAATTAAGAAATAATTTGGATTTTCTGTCTAAATGGTTAGAAAATTTGTATGAAATTTACAAGAATATAATTTATTCACAGCTTTGACATATGCACAACTACAGTGGGGCAAAAAAATATTTAGTCAGCAACCAATTGTGTAAGTTCTCCCACTTAAAAAGATCAGAGAGGCCTGTAATTTTCATCATAGGTATACCTCAACTATGAGAGACACAATGAGGAAAAAAAATCCAGAAAATCACATTGTCTGATTTTTAAAGAATTTATTTGCAAATTATGGTGGAAAATAAGTATTTGGTCAATAACAAAAGTTAATCTCAATACTTTGTTATATAGCCTTTGTTGGCAATGACAGAGGTCAAACGTTTTCTGTAAGTCTTCACAAGGTTTTCACACACTGTTGCTGGTATTTTGGCCCATTCCTCCATGCAGATCTCCTCTAGAGCAGTGATGTTTTGGGGCTGACGCTGGGCAACACGGACTTTCAACTCCCTCCAAAGATTTTCTATGGGGTTGAGATCTGGAGACTGGCTAGGCCACTCCAGGACCTTGAAATGCTTCTTACGAAGCCACTCCTTCGTTGCCCGGGCGGTGTGTTTGGGATCATTGTCATGCTGAAAGACCCAGCCACGTCTCATTTTCAATGCCCTTGCTGATGGAAGGAGGTTTTCACTCAAAATCTTACGATACATGGCCCCATTCATTCTTTCCTTTACACGGATCAGTCGTCCTGGTCCCCTTGCAGAAAAACAGCCCCAAAGCATGATGTTTCCACCCCCATGCTTTACAGTAGGTATGGTGTTCTTTGGATCCAACTCAGCATTCTTTCCCCTCCAAACACAACAAGTTGAGTTTCTACCAAAAAGTTCTATTTTGGTTTCATCTGACCATATGATGTTCTCCCAATCCTCTTCTGGATCATCCAAATGCTCTCTAGTAAACCGCAGACGGGCCTGGACGTGTCCTGGCTTCAGCAGGGGGACACGTCTGGCACTGCAGGATTTGAGTCCCTGGCGGCGTAGTGTGTTACTGATGGTAGCCTTTGTTACTTTGGTCCCAGCTCTCTGCAGGTCATTCACTAGGTCCCTCCGTGTGGTTCTGGGATTTTTGCTCACCGTTCTTGTGATCATTTTGACCCCACGGGGTGAGATCTTGCGTGGAGCCCCAGATCGAGGGAGATTATCANGTCTTGTATGTCTTCCATTTTCTAATAATTGCTCCCACAGTTGATTTCTTCACACCAAGCTGCTTACCTATTGCAGATTCAGTCTTCCCAGCCTGGTGAAGGTCTACAGTTTTGTTTCTGGTGTCCTTTGACAGCTCTTTGGTCTTGGCCATAGTGGAGTTTGGAGCGTGACTGTTTGAGGTTGTGGACAGGTGTCTTTTATACTGATAACGAGTTCACACAGGTGCCATTAATACAGGTAACGAGTGGAGGACCGAGGAGCCTCTTAAAGAAGTTACAGGTCTGTGAAAGCCAGAAATCTTACTTGTTTGTAGGTGACCAAATACTTATTTTCCACCATAATTTGCAAATAAATTCTTTAAAAATCAGACAATGTGATTTTCTGGATTTTTTTTCCTCATTTTGTCTCTCATAGTTGAGGTATACCTATGATGAAAATTACAGGCCTCTCTGATCTTTTTAAGTGGGAGAACCTACACAATTGGTGGCTGACTAAATACTTTTTTGCCCCACTGTATGTGATTTTAACTGAAACTGAGTGTTTCTTTCATCAGACAGTCACAGCTCAGTGAGATGCTGCTCTCAGCAGACAGACCTCCTGAGATGTTGAAGTGGTCCTGATCCAGAGTTCTCCAGGTTCTCTGAAGGTCCTTCTGAGTTTTACACTGAACTTTAGCTGCTTATGTTGTGTTCAGTTATATTTGCCAAACACCTGATTACTTGTGGAGTTAATGTTTCAACAGGGTTTGTGAGTTTTCTGGAGGAAGTCGTCAGTTAATAGTGTTTAATTAGAAAAAGCTTTCCAGGATTTATAGAAGGAAATATTTATTTAACTTCCTGCAACAAGTTTAATGGTTTGTTTTGTCTGAGATAAGCTGAAGTTCTGCTTTGTGCTGAAGTTAAGCGAGTCACCTCAAGGACATCAAAACAAGAGGCTGTGTGGCATCAGAGCTACAAGCAAGATGCTGAGAATACTTAACCAAGTACACACTGCTGTAGCAGCTTCAGTACATCCAAACACCCTGTACATCATCAGCTGATTCATGTTCCACCAATTTAACAGCTACAGCTAAATGATTTATTATTATACTGAACGATGATGCACGTTGTTTCTGTTTGAGATCTGGCTGCATCAGTTACCTGCAGAAACAACCTCCTTACTACACATACAAGTACAAGTACAAGTACAAGTTACTGACATTCTGTTAGTCACTTATTAATTCTGTGGATTGGGAGTTTTCCTGGTTGTGAGAAACTTGAGTTTTCAGCCTCAGTCATCTAATGGACATGAGACTCTTTACTAGTTCTTGTCCATAAATCTGAATATGTTATGATGGAGGCAGGAAGGTTTTCATGCTGCGTTTATCTAAGAGGAAGTTTAATGTTTGAGTTTCAGGCTGAATGTCGTTCTGACACAACGAAACACAGAATGATTAACCAGCAGGTTCAATACAAAAAGGACATCATGAAAGAAAAACAGTAGATGACACAAGTGAAAGTAAACCGGATGAATCTGGTGTTAGAGGCTCACACTGAGTCTTCATCTCACACAGGCTCCTAATGAGGAACAAGAGATGAAAGATACACACAGAATCAGATCCCAGGTCTTATTACTTTGACCAGTTGGAGACAAATCCAACAGCTTTGTTCATGTTTAAAGTCTGAACACCACTCGGGTCCAGTTCTCCAGGATAACTGATCCAAAGAAACTCAACATGCAGGTTGTTTTAAAGTTCTCTGTGTAAAGAATAAATATCAGCTGAATCAATATCAAATGTACTGATGGCACATAAGTAAAGTGTAAAACATACTGAAATGAAACTGGAAGAATGGCGTCTGTGAAGGCCGATTTTTCTGGGTTTTATTAGATTGTTTCTCATGTCAGTGGGGATTTTAGATTTGGTTACACTGACAGCAAATTGGATCAATTTGAAGCAGCAGAAAACGATTTTATTCAGCTCCTACTTGCTGAAATGTGGTTGAGCACTTGTTCATCCAGGAATGAAATTGCAAACATGATTCCCCATTTTTGAAAGGCTCGCTTGTTTCTTTGAGTTCTAGTTATTACAACAAATCACAGGAATAAAAACCAGTTTTACATTAAAACATACAGATGGATGAAAACCTCTGAGTCAAAGATTCACCAGGAGCAGTTTGTGAGTCACAGAAAACAATTAAGAGTTAAAATAAAATTGAACTTGGATGCAAATTGTCACTGAAGTCAGATTTTTAAGCCTCATTTCCACACAATTGTGTTCAGTTCTTTAGTCTTTATCATATTGAAACTACATCCTTCAGCGTTCAGAGTCAGATAAAGATTTTTCTTCTGCTTGAACATATTTTTCCTGCAGCAAAGAGACAGAGGCTGAACTCAGATTGACTCTTCAGCTGCACTATTAAGCATTGAAAGTAGAAGTGAAAGGGCTGCAGGGTTGTGTCTCCAAATAATTACAAAAAAAAGGGAATTAAAGCAAATAAAGTACAGAAACGTTATAAAACTCATAAAGAGTCAATAAAAACAAGCATCCAGTCCAGCATGTTTTTAATACTGAACCAATTTAGACACATAATGAAGGATGAATTTCTCATTTCACTGCAAAGTTTTCATGTTTTACAGCTAAAAATAATCTTTTCTGTGTTAATTCAAAATAAAAGTCTGTCGTTGTTTCATGACTTTTTTTCTTTCACAGCGAACGAGTTCCCTTTTCTGTTCCTGTTACTCAAACTGCAACATGCTGATCATTTCTTTTCATGTGTCTGAGCGTCTTTTCTCCCACTTCTCTGTGTTTTATGGGTGCAATGTTAGAAAATTTGGAATTACCAGAGTTTGGACATTTTTGGTTGAAACACTATTTGGAAAATGAAACACAGATAAATTAATCGATATTTACTGACATCAAAAAGAAGTAAAATATTTAATATCCTGTAAAGGACTTTGTTGTTAGTTGTTTAGGTGATTAAAACGGAGACAACATTTACTTCTGACATGATCATGACCTCCCTTTCAAAATAAAGCTATTAGTTAGCGATCATCATCAAAGTCCAATATTTCAAAACAAGTTAAATAATGACTTTAACTTCTACAGTATTTTATGAATAAAGAATTACAGACAATCAACAAAGTGATGCCATTGAAAATTTATTGTGATATCAGATAGTTTACATTAGAGTGAAAACAGACATGTGAAATGGCTTTACTAAGACAGAATACAAAGCAACGTAGTCAAATAAAAGCATATAACATTTGTTCTTAAATTTAGGAGGAAATAAAATAAAACAGGCACCACATACAGCCTTTATAAATACAACATGCTTTAGACCTTAAACTGGAGTTTTAACAGTCCTAAGAAAAAACAAACAAACAACAACAAAAACTTGTGCAGTCTTTTCCCCTGTATGCCTGTCATGCCTTTTATCAACATCCTTTCAGTTTAACAGTAACGGAGCTCAAAAAGTAGGCAGCCAGTGTCACAATAAAACAGAAAAACAAAGAAAAGTAAACAGTTTTCAGCAGCAAATAACATTTTATATCCAGGCTGCTTTGATGCTGTGAAGCTCAGAGGATCAAAACATTCCACAGAAAGTCTCGCGTATTAGACACGGACCTTCTGCGCTTTGATTTGGTTAAAATTTGAATCTCCAGAAGCCAATTTGTCTTCATCTTCCTCCCAACGACACGCTGATGCATCCAACAGAACCTGGTTCTTATTTGGTTCACACTGGTGACACTGGCAACTGCTTTTTGTTGGTTCAGCTTTGACTATTGAAGGGAGTTTGTAGAAGCTCCTTGTTTGGTTATGACCCTCAAGCAAATGCTGCTGCTCCGTTTTGGAGCTTCTTTAGACAAACTGGCTGTGAGAACGTAACAGGAAGGAAAGTCGTTTGTGTGGTCAGTAACGATCAGATCAAAGCTTCTGTCTGTGTAAAACTAATCAGGATTTGATTCAGATGATGAGTTCAGGGGCTGCAACATTCAAGGGTTCCAGTTCTTTATTTGAAACTTCAAACACCGCCCTGGAAATGGTGCGTTCGAGTGCTTCATGTGAATCACCACATCTAAATACAAACAAAACTTCCATTACTGAACAGAAGATTTTTAAAAAAAGTATTTCTGCTAAAACTTCAGATCAGTGTGGACACAGATTTAGAACCCTGGATTCAGTAAAAAGCACTTGAATGCACCATTAAGGAGAACCTGGAGAAACATTTCTGTTTTACGAGGTTTCAAACGCAACTCACTGTAAAACCATTTTTTAACTTCAGACATTTTCTTTAAAACCGTGAAGTTCTTGTTTGATTTGTGATGAAAACTGAAAGAAAGTAGAAACAAACACCCTGAAGGTCAAATCATGAAACCAACACATCACATTAAACAGATCAGGGAAACTGATTTTTTGGACAAATCCAGCACAAAAGTGAATAAGCTCAAGAAATACAATCAGATTTCCACAGCCAGCGGTGCTGCGAAGGACCTCCAACATGTCCGCCACCAGAGAGGCCTCACACACACTGACTGTGGTGATGAAAGGGTCTCGATAAAGGCTTTCCCTGCGACACGGTGGGAGATTCCAGCTCGCCCTCGACGTCTACATGGCTTAGCAGAGACCTAGACACCGGCCCTCTAATGGCCTCTCACCACACAAGCTAAATAAACAAGCTAACAGGAAAAAAGCCAACAAACAAACGAAACAGGGATTAATGACTTCCAAACAAACTAAACTGGCTCTCGACCTCAGATCAGCGGGAGCAAAGAGCTGTGAAAGAGAAAAGAAACCGACCAGGAGAGAAGAAGAAGAGAAAGTAAACATTCACTATCATGTGCAGCCATGCACGTGGGCTAATACACATGCATGTATGCACGCACACACACACACACACACTCACAGAGTCAGAGGTACAGTGAACAAAAGTGCTTCAAGTTGGGGAAGTAAAAGAACTAACCCAGTAGAAATATGTATAAAACCTTAAATATGTTACTTTATGTACAAAAACTAACACGGGCCAATTTCTCAGCTGTATTTCAGGTTTCAAGTAGGTTTCATTGCTCTATTAAGGGTTTGCATTGTCTTTGTTTTAGGATAAAAGGTCGTGTGATCTGACTGACCTTGCCGGCAAAGTAATCAATCACTGCGGATTTTGTAAAATTCTCCCGCCCCACCCTACTATACGTGCGCCTGCCGCCATCTTTTTGATGCAACAACTGTTTAGTTCTGAACGAGCCGCATGACCCAAAACACCTCCTCTATGCTTTACTCTGAGAAAATGATATACTGAATCTCCAGGGTTTTATACCTCTATATGTACTTATAGAAAATATATGCATGTCTTTGTATACTAAGCTTCTGTTTTCCAAAAGAAAAAAAAAAAAGGAACAGATTTTCTGAAAATTTTGGTGAAGAACGGAACTTTGAGGGTCACTTTGAACTAGAATACATGGGGGTCACGTGAGGGTTTTCTGAGTTATGCTCTGCACAACAGAAACATTAAAGAAAAGAGGGGAGGCCATTACTGTTTTGAAGAGGCACGAGATTCATTCAGCTTGGAGGCAAATCACAAACAGTTTATAAGCTCTAAGAGACAAAGTGCAAAAGACCTAAAAACATGAGAGGAAAAAGGATTTAGCAGCAAAGAATCAGATACTTGACTTTCTAATCAAGATGGTGCAAATATTGAGGTAAAAACCAAATCTGTTGCTAAAATGAAGAACATTTCATCCAAGAGACGATTTGAGTTTGAAGGTTTGGAAAAAGGCCACAAAAATAAAACTTTGCCTCTAAACTGAGATGAACCCAAAGCCTCTGCAAAGTGCAAATGATGTAACATCGTTCAAGTATTCCACTGTGTAATGCCTGATCACACACACACAATGCATATATACACACAGTCATATGCATATATACATATGTGCATGACAGCAAATATATATATTTATAGAAACCATGTTCCAATCAATATCTACGTACTACGAACAATATCATAGTATTGATGGATATGTAATCATAGTATGTGTGTTTATTCATATGTGTCTAACTGTGACAGTGGGATGTCGCGTTCCCGCTCCAGAAATGATTTCTGCTCCTTTTCACTTTCACTTATGGTGCTGCTGCAAAATGGGACCAGCCACAATCGCAATTAGCCATACACTACAAATATTTATATATCTATATATTCATATATATCTATATTTATATACCCATTATGTCAAACAAATACTAGGTGCTGCTTTCGATGCTTTTTGGGTGTTGAAAAGTACCAGAAAGGGAGAAATAAAGAAAATCCACACAAGATAAAAACAGAAGGAAACATCAGGTATAAAATCACACGTTACTGCAATCCCATTTAAAAGAAGAAGCTGCTACATATTTGTAACTACAATAAACTCCCTTTGCCCTTTTCTTCTTCACCCATCCCTGATTGCTCATTTGGACTTTAGCAAATAAAAGGCGTGCTCAGCTGAAGAAACAAATAAACCCAATAAAACTCAACGAGAAACAAAATGCTAACCAGTAACATCCATCCACCATCAAACCGAAGCTTCGCCAAACCCAAAAGTTTCAACTATGGCAATAACATTAAAATAAGAATCATCAACGATGAGCGGAATAAAGAAAACAACATGTCTTTTCAGTGAAGTCTCTCCATTCACAAAGTGGTCGCCACATCACCACAATCACTTGTAAGCGTGTTTAAGTGGAGCGCAGACGAAGTGGGAGCGGGTGGGGGGGGGGGGGGGGGGGGGGGGAGTCGAACCCAAACGCTCCGCAGCTCCGGAGGAGATCACACAATCTTCAGACCCGACCCCCGACGCCATTTTCACTCCACTTCCTAATTCGTCCAATCCAGATTCACGATGAGCAGGTGGGTGTTTGTGCACGTGAAGGAGGCCGGGGAGTGCAGGTCCGTGGAGGTCGTCTTTTTTTAAAGGGAAGTAGGTGTGACTGGGGGTGGGGAGAAAAGGGCGGGTCATGGGGGTCGATGGTTGTCGCTCCACTCAGTTCAATAAAGAGCATTCCAAGGTCAGGAAAAACAAAGAAGAAGAGCAGCGACGGCGTCACTCCCACCCGTTGTCCTTGATCATATGAGCCAGCTCAATGATGAACTTTCCTTCTTTGTACTTTTGACTGCTCTCAAACGCGTGTTCCTGTGAGACACACAACAAACAGGAAACAACCATCAGGTACTGATGACATGTGACCTCACCGCTCTGTGTTCGGGTCAGAACCACACCGTGGGTCCAAACACAGAACGTGGAGGTTCTTCACCAAATACTAGGATTCAAATTCTATTTAAAAAGATGCTAATCAGACTCTCTGTCGTTACATAAAACGTCACAGTTTTCTGTGTTTAATCAGCTGATCAGTCACTTTCTCTCCTGCAGAACAACAAAAATCATTCAAACTGATTTTCTGATGAAATAATCAGATTTATAAATATGTGTGTAATTACATTTAGTTTTTCTCACACGTGTAGTTTATGGTCTTTGATGGAAAACCTGATTTCCTGAATCCCGTAAACATACATGTACGTCTCCATGACAACGGAGCAACTCCAGTAAAAGACACTGTAACGATCAGTTAAATCTGAGCTGAAGATAAATGTAAACAGTAACATGGACGTCACACGACGAGTCTAAACGTCTTCAAGGGATGAAAAATAAATGCAGTAAAATGTGTTTTTAATGTTTAGACCATGAGAAATCAGGACACGGTGTCTCAGAGCAGCTGGAACACAAAGAGACGTTGGGACACGTGTCTCTTTGTGTTATTATCTGGGAGCAGCAGAGGTTCTGGTGATGCAGAGAACAAAACCAGAACAGAAAATGGTTTTCCTCCTGCAACAAAACCGTCTCTGTCAAACGTAACATCACATCTCATTAAGTGCTGGAAGATTTCCGGCCCGTTACGGTCCTGCTGAGCATCAGGAGAATGTCCTGCATCAGTATCTTAGAGTGCTTCTCGTCCTGCTCTGACTCGTAAACCAGCTGGTTTTGCTTTCGGCGTCTTTCTACAATCTAATTGTTTTTGTCACAGACGGAGCGGCTTTGACCGAGTCCACGTCTTCTACTTGCTTCAGTTATTTTACACCCTCTGTAGTCTTTTCAGACAATTACCGGAACAAGTCTCTTCAAAATGGTGTGACATTTAATCACTGTAAACTCTCTGAGGTACCAGTCTGACTGTCTGCAGCTAACCTTTCTACACTGTAATTATGTTGTGTGTCAGGATCGAACACGGAGCTCAATCTCTGAGCCTAAAAACAAATCTGACGGTCACTATGGAATTAAAGAGCAACGCTTTAACAGGTTGTGCTTTCAACCTGTAGTAATATAATCTGTCACCTTAGAAACCAAAAGAACCATCACTTGGTTACACAACAACCCAACAGCAGGTTCAGTGATGCATCAGGAACGTAAAACGTCTTCAGGGAAAGTTTACAGCGTGTGGGACTTACGTATTTCCAGCCCAGGGTGGTTTTACAGTTTTCACAATAGATATCAGCGACGGCGTGTAAACCCGTGAGGAGAACCCGCTCCTCAGCTGGCCCGCAGCCCACATTCACCCTGGAAGGAGACAGGAAATAAAAAAATCCCAGCGGTCAAAGTGGAATTCAGAGAAAAGGTCACAGAGAATAAATAAAACTCCTGAAGTAGGTGAGAAGAATGATTAGCTCAGATGTTAGATTTGATCTTCTTTTATATCCAAAAACACACTGAGAAAAGATGAAATTCAGGATCAAAATATCTATATTATTACATCACTGAGGAGCAGATTGAAGTGAGTTCTGGGGTCAATTCGGGACTTTCTGTAGTCGTGAACACACAGAATTTTGTTTCTTTTATATTGATGGAAGTTTCTAAAAGTCTAAAAGTTTATTTGAATGACTCGGACACGAAGCTTTGACCTGCGCAGTTTACTGCCAGCTATAATATGAATTACTGACCCAGAAAACTTAAGTGTGTCATGTGACATGCTCATTAACATACACGCATCTCAAATCCCCCCAAAAAGATTTGATCAGACTGTTTATTATTAGTTTGCTGGAGGAAACAGAACCAACCTGGAACCAGGACGTTCTGCAGCTCGTCGTGTTTTTCTTCATCATTTTGTTTCCTGGTTTGTTTGTTTGTTTGTTTGTTTTTAATAAATAAACTAGAATCTGTTTCTGAGATGTTACAACATCACGGGAAACACGCGTGTTGTAAATTGATGTTTTCAAACCTTTCATGACGAGGTCTGAGCTCTGACATCAGAGTCGAACTGTGATGGCTGATGATGTGAAAGTTTAATGACTCGTCTTCATGTCTGATCCATAAACACACCTTTAAATGCAGGTAAACTGAACGAGTCTCAGATGTTTTCATGTTGTTTTAAGAGTTTAGAGCCAATAAAGTGTCTTTGATCGGCACCACAGAGCGTATCTTTAATACCTGAACAGGTGATTAATGGTGTGTAAAGAAACAAGCAACTTGTCTCAGTGATAAATTACAAGTTCCTGCTGATTGTAAGTGTTTCTACCTGGTTGAGCTTGACTTTATAAAACTACAGAAGAACTTAAACACTTCTTCTGAATCCAGCCAGACATTTAACTGCATCAGACTTAAAACTAAATGTTGCTTTTTACTAGTAAATCTGTAGTTTTACCTGTAAAACCACCTAAACGTGGTTGACATGGTTTCCCGTGCGTTCACACGGCGCCTGTTTGGATTGATTTATTCATCCTGTCGAGCCTGTAGAGAGCTCCTTTCATTCAGCTCATTGTGGCAGGTGAGAACAATGCAAGTCACAGTCTGGAGGCATTAAGCTGTTGCATGGTGACAACTAAAAATGTCTTTGGCCTTAAGGTGGTGGTGGTGGTGGGGGGGGGGGGTTTGGGGGTCAACTCAGTGTCTAACTCAGACCGTGATGCCAAGAAGAGAAGAAATAAAAACTGGAAATATATCGAAAACAACAAAAAAAATCAAGAATTCATGTTGAAGTAAATTGTATTTTGAGGAATCCTGTAGCTGGTAAACAGCTGTAGGTCAAAATACAAACACAAAGTAAACAAGTAAAGTTTGTCGGGTTCGAGTTCATACTTACACTGAGTTAAACAGGTACGCTCTTCCTTGACTGCCTTGAAACGACTGAAACACACAGAAAGAGAAGATCAGCGTGTTAGATGATATTAAAGAGCAGCACGACACTGTGAGAGCAGGACTGTGGGTAAATGAAGCCCCGGGTTCCTCTCTGTTCTTCTACCTTGTGGAGTTTCCACACAGAAGGTTGGCAGGAGATAAGAAAGGAAACCAGGCTCAGAAATGCTGCAGGATGAGCGTGCACGTCACAGTGCAAGTCTGTCAACACAGCAAGCACCTTCAGATTTACTGAAAACTTGTTGTTGTACCAGCTGTTACACAAGACCAGAAATCATCATGTCCAACTTTGACTTTTTCTTATTTTCCACCAAATGTTTAAAGAGTTTCTGGTACCAGCAGAATGTTCATGAGGAAACAGCTGGACGTGTTTTAAATCAAAGTTATTTGGCAGAAATTCCTTTGATTATGTAAAATACTGATAAAAATCTAATAAAAGTCCCATTTTCCTTCTGCAGTCTGAAGAGTTGAAACATCAGATAAAAACAAGCAAAGAAAACAAACACGAATCCGTTTCAGATGAAATACTTTATTATAAGCACAGTTTTACACCTTATTATGAGGCTGGAATAAAGCTGTTGAGTGTCTTCAGAACATTTCTCCAGATTTTAACAAACAGACTGTAAATCTCTCATTTGATTCAGTAAAATCCATTTACTGCATGTTGAACTCGATGATGCAGCATCTCACACCTGGTTTGAGTTAGAACTGGAGTTATGTTCCTTGTATCAAAACCATTTCTGGGAATAATTCTTAAAAAGTTTGATTTTGAAATAAAACGAGATAATTATGATTTCTAACTGTATATATTCACACCTTTAGTTTTTAAAATGATGACATCACATTGTGCCCTGAAACTTTTACTGTTATTTCTCAGTCTATAAAGAGAAGAAAGAAATAAAACAGCTTTAGGTTTTATTGTAAACCTTTTTCTTTTCTTGGTCACACGTTTCCTAAAAATGAATCACTTCAAGTATAAATTAAATACAAAGACACGTTACATCCGCTCACTCTCGTCTGCTGATCCCTGAAACTAAAACTGATCATTACGGAGCTGTAATGACTTCATGCATGATGTTCCTGTATAATAATGTAAACAGAGCCGCTCAGCGTCGACCTGCCCCGCTCAGCACTCGTCCAAACATTTTAACTTTGACAAGTCGATTCTTCTCGCAGGTGTTTGTTACATCAACTGTTATGTGGTTTAATCTACACACACATGCAGAGCCACAAGACGTGACCTTTAACAGCCACGAGGAACTGGGTTAGTCCCTGTGGAGTCGACAACAAGATCCCAACAGTGTTCAGGTCAGGGAGGGTTGGACTTAGTCCATGTGTATCATATCTGAGCTTGAGTCAGGCTACGTCTCAGCTCCGTCTGCAGCTCCGTCTCCAGCTCCGTCTCCAGCTCCGTCTCCAGCTCCGTCTCCAGCTCCGTCTCCAGCTCCGTCTCAGCTCCTCTTATCTGTTTCCCACAGTCTATTTTTACTTTGGATGCATTTTTCTTCCGCCTGCGCCGTGACAAGCTTCACTGGAGATCAGTGGACTAAAACAACAGCAGGTTTTAAATGAAAGAGTTGTGATGGTGTTCGGTACCTGCAGACAAGCCGTCAGCTGTTGGGTCTGTGTTACAACCCCAAAAATCCTATTATTGAGCCTAATGGCTTCCTGTAGGGATTGTTTTCCAAAATGTTAGAAACCATCAGATGGAAACCAGGAGCGCTCGATCTGCTTAGAACCGTCTGATAAAACACGAGTTTACAGAGCTCATGTCTTTAAGCTGCTGCAGAGGCACGTTTCTAAAAAAGCATGTTCTCAAGAAATAAATTCTACAAAGCAAATCTGAAAATCCCTGAATCCTCTTGACCACATGGGGCTGAGGGAACAATGCCTCACACTGAGAAAATCTGCTCCCTCAACAAAAACAAACATAAGACAAATCCACCGTTCAGCTGTAACGAGCGGAGAACGCTGCAGAACCCGAGTCTTTGCTGGTTTTTACCTGGTGAAGGTTCTTCTTCAACCCACCTGGTTAAACTCTGAGCTGTCATCTGAAGTCACTTCACATGATGATGAGTTTGAGATTTAATATTTCAGATAATCTGACGGTGTGTCGTAACATTTTCTCACAGGAAACTCCTTCTCTTGTTTTAGCTGTGACTTTACAGATGTGTTGTTACATCACGATACCTCTCGGTTTTGGCTCCAATATGGCCGACTGATAAACTTCCTGCTGCTGCAGTACATCATTTCACAAGCCAACAGGTGTGATGGAGGTTACTACATCTGTTCTCACTCACACTCGCCTGAGGTTTTATACCTGCAGGCTGGTCGAGTTTCTGTTCTGGGAATTCTTAAAGAAAATTGTCTGCTATGTCATCACTTTGCTCTCTGGGGGATCCGTTTGAAAAATGGAGAGTTACTTCACTCAGCGCATCAGTCGTATGATGGTTCTAGCTACATGGAGCTCACAGAAGCTGCAGAACCAGAACCACAGTCCAAGACAGGAAGTCTGTCTTCAATACAAAAGACTGACTAAAGAGACGATACTTCAATTATTGTTTCTTTTAAACTCATTGGCACCTCGTCTCCAACATGCAAGTCCCACTGATCCTGCAGCTGCTCCATTAGAAGGTAATCTCAGACTTTTCTCTGACACCTTTGGTCAGTGATCATCCAGGAACAAGAAGTGTAGCCAGTAAATCTGATGTGACAAGTGTTGTTATTGTCACTCTGTGCACGTTGCATCTTTTCAATGTGGCTGTCAGATCATATTTCTATCAGATGTGCGTTTCGTCGTGCAGCAGTTACCGGCATCATGGTGAAATCATCAGCAGTCAAACGCAGCGTGTGAAGGCCTGCAGTGTGAACGTGGTTCTGAAGCAGGACGATGCAGCCTGCATACAGAGGAGCAGGTTTTACTCTGCACCCTGCCTTCATCCCACCACCCGGCTGATGGAAGTCCGACTACGGGGCGATCACACTTTTCATTTCACACCAAAACAGGATGCAGATCTATTTTAGACCCGTGTGTAACTGGAGGAAAATGGACCATGACTGAAAAGTCAATGTAACGTTACTCTCTATATTTACTATCCAGAGGAAACCAGGTGGATTTTAGAGAGTTTTATTATACTGTTATAAACTCAGAATTAAATATGGTCCTGTGAGAAAAATGTGTCATGATTTCTTCTGCAGTTATTTCACTGATTCAGAACATCAGACGATCAGTTTAAGGATAATGATGCTTTGGAATATTGTTTATTGAATCTTTAATGATATAAAAATCAGGAGGAGCAGGAGGACAAGGAGCAGGAGGAGGACAAGGAGCAGGACAAGGAGCAGGAGGACGAGGAGCAGGAGGAGGAGCAGGAGGACAAGGAGCAGGACAAGGAGCAGGAGGAGGAGCAGGACGAGGAGCAGGAGGACGAGGAGCAGGACAAGGAGCAGGAGGATGAGGAGCAGGAGGAGGAGGAGCAGGAGGAGGAGGAGCAGGACGAGGAGCAGGAGGACGAGGAGCAGGAGGAGGAGAAGGAGGACGAGGAACAGGAGGAGGAGCAGGAGCAGGAAGAGGACGACGAGGAGGAGGAGCAGGAGGACGAGGAGCAGGAGGAGGAGCAGGACGAGGAGCAGGACGAGGAGCAGGACGAGGAGCAGGACGAGGAGGAGTTCTCTCTTGCCTGCTGCACCTCCTTCTGGCCCGTGTGCTCAGGTTAATCTCCTCCTGCTCGTGTTGAACAGTTTTTCTTTTACTGGATTCAGGAGGTTCCAGAACTCGAGCTGGAACCTGCAGAGCTCATTCACGTTCTACTGCCGTTGTGACGGACTGGAGAACGTTCCCGTGTTCTTATTCCACACATATGAAACACGGTACTTTCATGGACACAAGTCAAACAGGCTGTTGGCAGCTTGTAGTGGAAACACCAGACAGCGGTGTCGTCTTCTACTAAGTAACATAATCAGCTTAGAACGACGGGAGGTTCAAACCCAGAACCCATTCAGGAAGCTTCTCAAGCTCCTACTAGAACAATATAAGACCCGAATAATAAATGTTAGAAATGATCAGAGTGCCGTCAGAATAAGTTCTAATACATCCTTTAAGTATTCACACTGTTTCTGATCTGCTTCACCATCTTGTTCCATTTTCTCTGCTACATGTTGACTGTGTGAAACATGGAGACGAAAGACAGACTGTTCAAAGAAGATCTTCATGGAATCCAATAATTACTAAAGTGGATCATTTAGACTAATGAGGTCATTAGTCAACAGTCACTTCAGCCCAGTAAACAAGATAAGACGACATGGTGACAGTTCACTCTTCACTGCAGTGAATTTTACTATCGATCCGGATCCTGATAAGCTTCCTTCTTTTACATTTAGGTCACGTGTGAAAACCAGGAAACTTTTACCGTCTCTGACGCGACATAAACAAAGTTTCACAAAAATGAAGCATAAAATTAGAAAAGGACAGAAAACCTTTGTTGAACTTATCAAAACCAAAAGATTCAAAAGATTTTAAAGACAAATACAGATGATTTACTGAGAAGTTTCAAAATAAAAGCTCACCTAATTGTTTTGGGAGCAATATGCTAATAATAACTGTTTACAATCTAAATACCAGTAAACACAGCTAGCTATGAACATATAATAATTTTATATTAGGTTTTTCCTACAAGCTGAAAAGCCTTTTTATTTTTTTTTAAACAAATATGGCTCCCTGATAAGTTGTAATTAAATGTTTTTTGCTCTCTGCTGCAACTCCAGAACAACTTGGGTTATTTTTACCACTTCAGAGTGAGTCGATGTCGCCCTACAGGTTATTTTACATGCCAAAGTGTTTTCTGGGTGTTACATGAACTCAAACATTATGCACAGAAATCCTAAATAAAACCGTCTCATTCTGATGTTAACAGGTTCAATATTGACTGTAGCTTTAAATACCTGCAGGTGCATCACTCAGATCTGTTTCCTAAAACCAAAAGTTTGTTTTATATTTTGATAAATGTGGGTCACAAACATGGAAAAAGCCCATTTCATCTGTTTCCTGGGAACTCTCTCTGATCCAGTCACTGGTCCTTCTGGTTTCTCAGCATTCCTCCTGATCTGATGAACAATGTGGCGTGAACACAGATACCGTCCCGCCTCTCCCAGACTGACACACTCATGATACTTTCAGATTTGATCCAAAGTGACTCTCTTTTAGGTAAATGAGGAGAATACGAGTTTAACGCTGGTGTAAATCCATCGTCCGTCTGTCCGTCCATCCATCCATAGATTGCAGTTTCAGTCCTCATGATCAAAAGGTTTTTTCTTCAGCTTTATGACTTATTTTATTTTAACTCCATGTTATAAAAGACCAGCTGCAGCTTTTAGACTCTAAATCCTGGGAATAAACATTTCATTAGAGGAGGGGAGATATTTCATATTTGGAGCTTCGTTGAATATTTTTAATTCCAGTTTTGGTGGTTGAGTTTTTACAGTATTTTATATTTGTTGTTAATTTCTGCAGTTTACTGTCTGTATGTTCTTAATGATAGAACTTCTAGAACTTTCCAGTATGTGTATAAATACAGTGGAATTTTTACCATTAGTGTTATTTCTGTCTGTTTTTCAAACTTCTGTTATTCAAATCAAAGAGGAAATAAAAAGAACTAAATCATCAGAACAGCAGCAAACACTTAAAATAAGTTTCTATTTTTTCAACTATTTTTAGTTTTAAATGTTCTAATAATAAAACGAGCCTTTTCTCAGCAGATTCTTTAACTGGAAGATGTTTCCATAACCCTCATGCAAAAAATTGTTCTTTATTCTCCATCTTTTATTCTGATTTAGTGAAAAATGATGCAACAGTAACTTAATTTCTCCCACAGGATCCAATAAAACCGTATTACATAAAACACCTCCAGCAGACGTGTCACAGCCTTTAGAGGAACAATAAATCCACATACTGTATCTCTAAGGGAGACGAGTTAGGTGAGGTACTGAGGAGTGAGAACAAACCTTTATGGTTCCAGACCCAAAGAACCTTCTGAAAGAAGAGCAACAGTCATGTGAGAGAACTCTCCTGGAGCTCATCTCCATGTTTGCTCTAACAAACTGGGAGTTTTTAAGTCTCTCAGCAGCAGAAGGCAAATAGATTCTGACATGGAGATGGTGAGTGTGCAGATTGATCATCTTTGCCATTTGAATAATCATGCTGGTGCGCGGTGAGAGCAGAGCACAGGGAGCACAGGGAGCACAGGGAGCACAGGGAGCGTGCTGTCACTCTCTTATTATAACACATAAAGGTCACGGTTGAAGTCACTGCAGCGCTGCTTCATCTGAACTTTCCTCCAAGCCGTCAATATTCCAGTCCTCATACAGACCGCTCGCTCTGTACACGTGGCCTCGAACATCAGAGAGAGAAAATACTGACAATCGTTTGTCCAACATCAGCTTTGATTTAAAAAAAGATCCTGGTGTGGATCCAGATGTGGATCTAGATGAAGATCTGGTTGTGGACCCTGATGTGGACCCTGGTGTGGATCCTAATGTGGATCCAGATGTGGATCCTGATGTGGATCTAGATGAGGATCCAGGTGTGGATCTGGTTGTGGACCCTGATGTGGCTCCAGATGTGGATCTGGATGAAGATCTGGTTGTGGACCCTGATGTGGACCCTGGTGTGGATCCTAATGTGGATCCAGATGTGGATCCTGATGTGGATCTAGAAGTGGATCTGGTTGTGGACCCTGATGTGGATCCAGATGTGGATCCAGATGTGGATCTAGATGTGGATCTAGAAGTGGATCTGGTTGTGGACCCTGATGTGGATCCAGATGTGGATCTAGAAGTGGATCTGGTTGTGGACCCTGATGTGGATCCAGATGTGGATCCAGATGTGGATCTAGAAGTGGATCTGGTTGTGGACCCTGATGTGGATCCAGATGTGGATCTAGAAGTGGATCTGGTTGTGGACCCTGATGTGGATCCAGATGTGGATCTAGATGTGGATCTAGAAGTGGATCTGGTTGTGGACCCTGACGTGGATCCAGATGTGGATNCCTCCAGCAGACGTGTCACAGCCTTTAGAGGAACAATAAATCCACATACTGTATCTCTAAGGGAGACGAGTTAGGTGAGGTACTGAGGAGTGAGAACAAACCCTTTATGGTTCCAGACCCAAAGAACCTTCTGAAAGAAGAGCAACAGTCATGTGAGAGAACTCTCCTGGAGCTCATCTCCATGTTTGCTCTAACAAACTGGGAGTTTTTAAGTCTCTCAGCAGCAGAAGGCAAATAGATTCTGACATGGAGATGGTGAGTGTGCAGATTGATCATCTTTGCCATTTGAATAATCATGCTGGTGCGCAGTGAGAGCAGAGCACAGGGAGCACAGGGAGCGTGCTGTCACTCTCTTATTATAACACATAAAGGTCACGGTTGAAGTCACTGCAGCGCTGCTTCATCTGAACTTTCCTCCAAGCCGTCAATATTCCAGTCCTCATACAGACCGCTCGCTCTGTACACGTGGCCTCGAACATCAGAGAGAGAAAATACTGATAATCGTTTGTCCAACGTCAGCTTTGATTTAAAAAAAGATCCTGGTGTGGATCCAGATGAGGATCCAGGTGTGGATCTGGTTGTGGACCCTGATGTGGCTCCAGATGTGGATCTGGATGAAGATCTGGTTGTGGACCCTGATGTGGACCCTGGTGTGGATCCTAATGTGGATCCAGATGTGGATCCTGATGTGGATCTAGATGAGGATCCAGACGTGGATCTGGTTGTGGACACTGATGTGGATCCAGATGTGGATCTAGATGAGGATCCAGACGTGGATCTGGTTGTGGACCCTAATGTGGACCTAGATGAGGATCCAGATGTGGATCCAGATGTGGATCTAGAAGTGGATCTGGTTGTGGACCCTAATGTGGACCTAGATGAGGATCCAGATGTGGATCCAGATGTGGATCTAGATGAGGATCCAGACGTGGATCTGGTTGTGGACCCTAATGTGGACCTAGATGAGGACCTAGAAGTGGATCTGGTTGTGGACCCTGACATTGATCCAGACGTGGATCTGGTTGTGGACCCTAATGTGGACCTAGATGAGGATCTAGAAGTGGATCTGGTTGTGGACCCTGACGTGGATCCAGATGTGGATCTAGATGAGGATCTAGATGTGGATCTGGTTGTGGACCCTGACGTGGATCCAGATGTGGATCTAGATGAGGATCTAGATGTGGATCTGGTTGTGGACCCTGATGTGGATCCAGATGTGGATCTAGATGAGGATCTAGATGTGGATCTGGTTGTGGACCCTGATGTGGATCTGGTTGTGGACCCTGACGTGGATCCAGATGTGGATGGGTACAAAGGAAGCCGACAGGTGCAGCTGATCTCAGGTGTTGGCACTTGACTCGGGTTCAGACTTGAACTTCTCTCAGATGATTAACGAGGTCTAATTGGATCGTTTCATTAGAGAAATGTCGTGCTGCATGATCTCAGTGATGATGTCATTTGTTTATTATTGATAAGTGATCGTTAATAAAACTGATAGGAGCTGGTTGTTTCTGATGATGCTCTTTTCTTCCAGGATTAATATTTAATTAAAGTTTCACAGACAGATTGAAGATCCTTCATATATTTGATGTGACAGTAGACGGGAACAAAATAAAAGTTCTAAAGTTTGTATGAAATTATTTCATTTTAACACATTCTGATAAATAAATAAACTATGTATGTATGTGTACATTATGTGTAAAGAAGCTTCAGCCATTGTGATTTTTATTTTAAATTATATTTGATGTAATTAAATGTGCTCAGAAAGCAAAAGTTGAGCTTTCTTTTAAAAAGCAACACACTAAAAACTTTAAAACCCTTTAAATTCCCAGCCGGTTCCTTTGTGCAGCAGTAACACCAGCAGCGCTGGCTGTCATCTAAGATGAAGAAGTTTATGGTCAGAAATAAAACCCAAATATAACACAAACCACAGAGATGCAATAAGAAAAAGGAGAAACGATTAAATTACATAGGCGTGAAATCCAAGAGCAGTTTGACACAAATGAAATCAGATTCCACTCACTCACAGCTGGATTCAGTCTCTCAACTCTGATTTCTTCATTTCACAGTTTTAAAAGAAAGTTCTCAGGTTTGTTCTTGTGAATCTGATCTTCAGATCTGGACGGTCATTCGATCCTAAACAGTGTTTAAAATAAATGATTTATAACTATAAAAGGCTTTTCTTCATATATCTGGGTCGTTTCTGAAGCAGGTGTGTTGCTGTCAGGTGTTTCACTGCAGCATTTGGCACATTTACAACATTTTAGTGAACATCAGATTCATCTTTTCTGCTTTGCATCATGGGAACTCATAACAAATCAATATATTAGACTTGTTTCTTTGTAAATTCAAGATCATGTTGGTGCTCATCAGTTAACAAAATAGAAACAATATTTTTATCTTATAACCATTTAAAAACTTTTTATCTCATAAAGAATCTTTTGACCTCCTGATGATTCAGTTACATTTAAAAAGATCATTTCTTCAGACTTCTTTAGCAGCATTTTGCTCGTTTTCAGCTCTCTGTTCTCGCATCACAATATGTTTTGAAGTGTCTACCAGATAAAAACAGCTCGGCTGTGTCACAGTAACCTACATTTGTTAATTCTGCTACATCACACTTTCTACTTTTATTTGAAGGGCCACGCTCACAGCTGCTGAGTGTATTTCGAGTGTGTTACGTGTGTGTATTGTTTTTAGACTGCCACCATGGCGTCGAACGTGGCTGCAGTGAGAACTGAGAGACAGCTGCACGTCCCCTCAAGCTTTTTTCCAAATGTATAAATATCAACAGCTGAAGTCATGCGAGATGCTGCTGAGTGGTTTTAAATGACAGGAAAACTGATGAGGTGTAAAGTAACAAGGTGGGCTCCGGTACCTTTGAGATGAGCTCGTCGTGGTTAGCCAGGTGTGCCCGGCAGTGGATGCAGCTGTAGGTGCGGTGGCAGGATGGCAGGTAAGCCTGGAAGGTTTTAGACTTGGTCATCTTCACCATGTCAGTGGGGCAGGGCTCCTCACTGGTGTCAGGGCTGGCACTGGAAGAGTTGCAGCTCTGCTGGACTTGCTGACAGAAGAAACACTGGAAGATGCAAGCAAAAGCCGTCGTTGTTGTGGAGTGGGTGTGTGGGACGCTCCACACAGACACCACAGGAGAAAATCAAGCCTGCAGGGGAGAAACCACAGAGAGGATGTGGTGAGGGGCCCATTCCATTAATCCTATTTTTAGCACACATGATCACGATTGCATTTCCAATAAGAACAAAGTTCATTCACAGAAGCAATCATTTGATTACAATCATCTATTACATGATTACGATCGCAAGTTGTCAGTGACGAGCGCAGCTTTATGGTGATGTAACTAAATATTACGAGTCTGAAGCTTCATAACACATTTCACTCTGTCAGGAAAAGTCTTCAGAAAAATCCCTCAACAAGCGCCAAACTTTGATTTTGTGAATATAGCTCAACTTTTACTTAAACAAGAGAGAAAAATCACCTAAACCAAGCGTAAAATATAAATAAATTGCAAAGAACAGGAAATAATCCTTCACAATAAGACATAAGGGTAAGAAAATCAGAGCCACAGCTTGACAGGAACAACAGCAGTCCAGATGAGACGCTGAGACAGAAACATCTCTGCAGGTAAAACAACATCACCAAATATTCACTTGAAAGAAGAGCTGCTTCTCCCCAAAATTAAAAACAACAGTAACTCTTCAGGTTATGAGCCTCTGGTTTGTCGTGTTGGTTGAATTATCTTTCCTGTGTTTGTTTGTGTCGGTGTTTTGCAGCAGCTGGTTGCTACAGGAATCAGACCGGCTGCAGTGAGTCACACAACAGGAATATATTGTTATTTAACTGTCTGTGAAATGAATGAAAGCTGCAGGTAATTTACACTGTGGTTAATGTGATCATGAGTGGACATTCTACAAGCATCGTTTTACCTGGTGTCACACCTTACATTTTACTGATACTTATATTTTACTTATATTTTACCTATAGTTTATATTTATGTTTACTCTTTGTATGTTCTTTTTAAATTAGTCTTTTTATATATTCTTATATACACTTTTGAATATTTATGGCATTCAGTGTGAACGGCAAAATAAGAATTTCATTGTACAGGGAAACCTGTTTCCTTACTGTGCATATGACAATAAACGCTTTGAATTAAATTGGTGTCCCACCTGGTG
The DNA here is from genome assembly GCA_006937955.1 of Pachypanchax playfairii. Taxonomy (NCBI): domain Eukaryota; kingdom Metazoa; phylum Chordata; class Actinopteri; order Cyprinodontiformes; family Aplocheilidae; genus Pachypanchax; species Pachypanchax playfairii. The sequence continues at coordinate 849,298 of SSNP01000030.1, read as the reverse complement.
TCACTCCTGGTGTCACACCTAGTGTCACACCTAGCGTCCCACCTGATGTCCAACCTGGTGTCCCACCTGGCGTCACACCTGGCGTCACACCTGGCGTTACACTTGGTGTTCCACCTGGTGTCACATTTGGTATTACACCTGGTGTCTCACCTGGTGTCACACCAAGTGTCACACCTGGAGTCACACCTGAAGGTACACCTGGTGTTACACTTGGGGTGTTACACATGCAGTTACAACTGCTGTTCCACCTGGCGTTGCACCTGGTGTCCCACCTGGTGTCCCACCTGGTGTTACACCTGGCGTCACACCTGGTGTTACACCTGGCGTCACACCTGGTGTTACACCTGGCGTCACACCTGGTGTTGCACCTAGTGTCACACCTGGTGTTGCACCTAGTGTCACACCTGGTGTTGCACCTTTTGTTACACTTGTTGCTACACCTGCAGTTCCACTTGCTGTTAACCTGCTTCTCCAGATTCACCTCAAGTGACACGGTGTGATCAGATATCACTTCCTCTGTGTGAATGCAGGTAAACCACCGAGCCAGAATCCTGTGGCTGATATGGACATGCAGCTGGACGTCAGCACAGCAGCCACCAGTTCCACAAAATCCTAAATAACATTCAGTAACATGATCGTTAATCTGAGTGTGAAACATTTCAGTTGAACGCTAGAAGTTTCAATTTCTACTGCCAATATAATGTTTATGTTTGCTGTCTCTTTAAATTATTTAGTTTCTTATTGTTTGTTCTGGCAGTTCTCTAGTTTAGTTTTTGATTTCTGCCTTTTTGCAGCTTGTTTTACATCTGCTGCTGAGAATAAAGCATTTAAAGGAGAGTCAATAAGAAAACAATAAGAGAATTGTTCAAATTCCTTTTTTCACACAGGTGACTGAAAGTAACTCAACCCTTCACAGCTATTAATTACAGTCCGGTAGTTTTGAGATTCTCATGAGAATCCTCAGATCATGTGGTTCACCACGCCACGGTGTCATACTCATGACGCGTCCTGCTCCATCAGTCAGCTGTCTTGTTCTTCTTCTTAAAATTACACAAGATTTGGGTGGAATATTTCTGTGAAACCACAGACGTTCTCATTTCTCTAAATTTAAACAAAACATAGCTCATGTGAAATTTGCATTTTATTATCACACATAAACACAAACCAGAGACCTTGAAACACTGTTTTTATTGTTCAAAAAAGTGCAAGTATCACGTTTTCACTGTCGACATTTACTTTAAAAGTAGCTCAGTTATAAAACAGGTCTGTGCATGTAGAAAGTTGAAGTTTGCGTAAAAAAAAAGAAAAAAAAAGATTGAAAACATGTTAAAAACGAGCTGCAGCGGCTCCGAAAGTTTCTGACCGAGTTCAATGTGCTGAAACAGGAAGAGCAGCGTGGAGACAGAAGAGAAAACAAAGACGCTTCCGCAAGCCAACAGGAAGCAGCCGTGACGTGGAGCGTGGCTGCTCTGCAAACACATGCGCGCACACACACACAAGTGTGTTTTGTTATCCTTATGGGGACCGTCCATTGACTTCCATTGATTTTAGTAACTAGATTTATACCTAACCCAAACCCTTTTCCTAACCTTAACCATTACTGATCTATAACTAACCCTAAGACTAACTAAAACTCTATTCACACCATACCTATAAACCTAACCCCTAACCCTAAAAAGGGGAGTCCCCCTCATGGGGACCAGGCTTTGGTCCCCACAAGAACCCTCGGACCCCAGAAAGATAGTAAATGTCTGGAAACGGGTCCTCAGGAGGTCAGAAATACAAACCCACACACACACACACACACACACACACACACACACA
>SSNP01000030.1:811496-844809 GCA_006937955.1 Pachypanchax playfairii | reverse complement strand
CCCAGGAGGTCAGAAATACAAACCCACTCACACACACACACACACACACACACACACACACACACACACACACACACACACACACACACACAGGGATGAAAAGGCAGACGAGCTATATTTACATACATGCTGTATAATCTGCACAGGTGCTTGAGACATAATCCCTGCATGAAAAGGACCAAATCCTCTGTCTCAATTAGCCCTGTTTAAACCCAGTGACACGTGCACGGAGAGGTGAACACACACACACACACACACACACACACACAGGGCTTTATTAATGTCACACCTCAGCATCATCAACATCAGTCATTAAATAAGCTTTGTTCAGTGCATCCTGAGAAAGGAAGTGCTGTCTCTTTCTCCAAAACACACACACACACACATTAGCATGTTGTTATTCACACACTGACAGCTTGACATGACGCACACATTTAACTCTTTATTCATTTATGCCAGAGATGGACGAGTAAACAGGATCATCTGACCTGTGTGTCTGTTTCAGATTCTTTTCTTTCTAATTTTCTTTTACTTTAACTCAGTATAAACACGTTTATTTTTGTCTTAAATCTAATTTTTCTTACAATAACAACCTAAAACCATTTTAAAAAATGATTTAAACCCAAATAACTAATGAGCTGGAGGTGAAACTGGCGTCTCTTTAGTCTGAGTCCTGTATCAGATTTGCTTTTGATTACTGCAGTATTTTAAACAAACATGGTAAAAACCAGACAAGAGCTGATACGTCAAATAAAGCAGCAGCAACAGCTGATTGAAAGTACGCAAAATGAAAACAAAGAAGCACAATGTGCGTCTCTGGTGACCGCGAACAGGAAGAAGAGTCCAAACAAAAGACTTTCTCCTCATCAGTCAAATCAACAAAAAACAAAACACGACATTCGTTTTCACGGTCATTTCCTTCAAATCAACACGTTCATCTTTACAACACTGAGCTTTAAAATCCGATTACTTTCTTTTTTTTCTTGTTTTTCGGTCACATCAAAACGTGTTTGTCTCCAACAAAGAGCACGACGCCAGCAGAAGCGCAACAGTGTGTCGGTGCTGCTTTCATTGTTTGTTTTTCCGATTCTGAAAAGGACAGTGAATCCAGCACGACACCAGAACCATGTTGTCCGCTTTTTAAACAGTTTTTAACAGAAACTCTGTTCTGATGCTGGAGCTACTCACCACCTGAGTCCGATCTGAGCTCAGCGCAGCTCGCTAGAAGAACAACCAGCCAGATGGATGTTTGTTTGTTTGTTTGTTTGTTCCAGCTTCTGCAGCTTTTAAGAGTGAAATAAATGATTGTCCCGGGCTCCTGTCCACGTGTGATGCTGCCAGATGGGAACTTATTGTTGTGTCCTTTGGGTGCTGACGGATCTCATTTTTCCTACACTGGCTTTTGTTGTATCTTTTGTGTACGTAATGAACTGTAGTGATGTGTCAGTCATGAACGGAGCGGCTCTTAGAGCCGATTCTTGGAGGTGAACGACTTGAGCCGCTGTTTATTCTCCTCTGTATATTCCGGTCCAGTTGTTCACTAACCTACATAATGTGTCTGTATATCGACACACGTGCGCGCGCGCACACACACACACACACGCACAGTGAGAGAGAGCGAGAGAATGGCTGACTAATGTTAAATAACAAATAATATGTTTAGCCACTTGGGAGTAGAAAGATTCGGAACTTTTTATTGAACCGAGCCATAAGAACCGGCTCTTCTCTGAGACAGAATTCTCATGGACTGGCCTGGTTACTTCAGTGAGGGAACGTCACCACGTGGGAGGGAAAGACCACTGTGACTGACAGTTGGATTACCCAATAGATGGCTGTGTTGCCTTCAGAAGCCAGTAGGACAGATGGGAACATTCAGGTTACAAAGAAATTTTTTGTTTATTTTTTAAAATTCAAATTCTGTCAATCTTTTTGTTAGAATTTTACAGTAAATGGAAAGTAAAGTGTATATATAAAAGCATGTCTCACAGATAAAATGACAAAGTGCTTTGTAAAAACTATTTTTAACTTCATAGACTGAATTCAACATTCTCACTTTCTCTGTCAGATTTGGCAGTTTAGGTGAAAAATTATACCTGTTGTTGTTCCTAAACTTCAAATCTAAAAAATGTATTTCATATTTTTATCTTTCAGGTTGAACTAAAAACATGAAACATTTTCATTTCCTACACTTTATCAATCACCCCAAATAGGGTTTATCCCACACCGGATAACTGAAACAAAAATCAGGAGAAACTCGGATCTATTTACCACAATCAAAAGGAAGAAAAAGGAAAGAAGAAAAACAAGAAATTATTTCCCAGGCGACGTGAACGTGCCACCACTTAAAGGCGGTAGCGTGCAGATACCAGGATGTGTAAATAAATACAAGCTGAGAATATCAATCCAGTTTCTTTCTCGCGTGTCTCATGTGGGAAAATGTCTATGTTTTATGTTGTTCTATCTTATTAAAAACTGACAGTCGAGTTAGAACATTTACAGAAACCCTTTAACACCGAATCAGCTGATCACTTGATTAAATGAAAACTGAAACGTTAGATCATGATTAACACACGTGTCCAAACACAACAACATCTTCCAGAGGTCATCAACATGTTAACAGGACACATAAAAGGTCAGTTTAATGTCACACGAGCATTAAATGATTATTCTGAACAGCATCAGCTCTCCTGCACCAGAACCAGCAGAACCAGCCCGTCTGATAAACCTCTGTGTTTCCATGATTTTCTTCTGATTTTCTGCTGCTGTTTTCATGTCAGCAGCGTATCGTCCCTCACACGCGCATAACATGATGCTGAACACAAGCACGCACTCAAACAGCCACAGATGAAGGAATCTGATACCTACCCGCGCACAAAAAGCCTGTCCTATTTCCTCCTGCGGCTCTGATGTCGAGGACGCGCGTCGGCCACAACAACAACCCATGAACGTTTTTTTAATTTATATATTTATTTGTTTCTCCTGCCCTTTAATAACACGGTGTCCCCGCAGCGGGAGCTTCAGGAAGATGTAGCCTGTGTAAACACATCTGCTCGCTGCAGCCTCCTTCAGGGTTGCACACCGTTTGCGCGTGAGCGTCATAAAATCCAGCGTTTCACTGTGTTTTTGGTCGCTTGTTCACGTGGCATCATAATCCTCCCACCAAAAGGAGACAAACAAACCTAATCTGAGATGAAGATACGGGAGGAGGACCGCGCGACCGATCAGCTGAGATGCAGCTGAAGCTCTTGAACGCAACTCAAATATCAGATTACAAAACGCGGCTCAGAAAAGAACGAGATGTTGTAACCTCATGATTTCTGTCAACAGTTTAAGAAAATGACACAGAATCATAAATACACGCTTCCTTTACTAGAGCCGAGTACGAACATAGAGTAAAATGTCCTGCGTGGTTTTCATGTAACTAACGGTTTTTAAAATCCAGTTATATCCGGAATAAAACAGGAAACTAATGTAACAATCTGGTGGGTTTGATTTAACTTCAGCTCCAGGTGTTCCTGCAGGTATATTTCTATCAAACAAGCGTGTGTCCTCCAGCAGGTCACGTTGCTTTTGCACTCACCCCAAAGACACTTCGCCTTCTCCCCCCCACGAAAACCAAAACAACCCGGTGAGGGGATCCGTTTCTCCTCTGCAGCTGCAGGATTCTGGATTAAACCTGGAAAGAGCTTCACGCTTCCATCAGTCCAGTTAGATCGAGTCCAAATTCGGTAACCAGACCCCTCAAACAGCAGCGTCCTCTCCAGGTCCGTTCTGAACTCTGAGTGGATCTGTCCGTGAACACCCAGCGGGACCGGAGACCCGGTCGTAGTGGGACGGTTCCTCTCAGGGGGGTTCACTTCAGATCCTCGACACCAGTAGCAGGACAGGCCGAGCTGTCCCGTCTGAGGCCGATTTAGACCGAAACCCTGGTGATGTCTGATGCGCAGCGCGCTTTGGTTAATGCACGAACACATGCACGAGCACGGATCCGCATCAATCTGATCCAGTCTGGGTTTAAAAGCCCCGTTCGTCTGTATAGAGTTTGGGATTCGAGTTGTCTCCGGGATGAAACTTGTGTGAAAGGTGAAGAAAAGCAGCGGGTTATTTTCACCAACTGATGCTGCTTTCAAGTGCTGTGGTACATACGACTCAACAAATAAATAAAGAACGAAACAAACCCTAAACGTTAGACTCTGAGATCAACTTCTGACATTCAACAGCAAACTACATCCACCAGCTGAAAAAAAATCTATTTTTCCAAACTCCAGTTTGATTAAATTACATTTTAGATTTGAAATTTAAACACAGGCAGCCATACAATATATGGTTTCCTTAAGGGTAAAAAAAGTGAATAAAGTAAATATGGAATATTTAAAAAGCATGAAACAATGAATAAGAGTATATCTAGCATATACTTGGTAAATGGAGACCGTTTTTGTTTTGCAGACAACGATTAACGTCTGTTCTTTTAACCAAAACAACGTTTTATTAGTTTAAAATCTTTAATATCCGATCCATAGGGCGTTCATGAAGGCATCACTGGTAGCCTAGCTACACAGCCTGATCCACAAATAGCGTCCAATGAAAAAGGCAAAGACATTCCAGTCGACCAATCCACTGCTTGAGAGGGCGGGGTTTGGTGCATACAGCCAATCAATCAGAGGTCAGTTTATTATTTGCGCGCCCGCGATGCAGATTGTTGTTTTTGGCTGTGCGCGCCGCCGCCTGTGACGCGTGCCAAAAACTAATACTTTGATGCGCATGCGTGGCCGCATTGCAGGCACGTGGTCGAAATGGAGCAAGTAAACAAACACCTGCTAAATCAAAACTGATGATTGGTGGATTGTTTTTCAAATCAAAGTTACGTCACAGTTAAAGTTAGAGTTTTTCTACCATTTTTATTGTAATATTTTGTTTTAAACATTCTAAATTCTTTTCCGTTGAAACAGAATTAAGTTTATGTTGTTTGATTTAAATGTTACTGTGTGTGATGTTTCCCTCCGTTCAAAGCGCGCCGACCATCATCACTCACCTACATTCCACCGGTGACCCATTTTATCCCGCTTTGGCGCGTGACCTACAAAAATGAATTACATTTAGAATTTATGAATCAAACCTCTTTGAACAGCTGACTGGACACATGACACACATCAGCACGTTAATAACATGTACGACGGCGACCCCTGGTGGACATGGATGATACTGCAGCAGGATTTAACGTCATCAATACAAACTTTTAAAAAAATTAAAATAAAAAGAATTGTCACATTTTTATTAGCTTAATTGTTGCTATTTGGTCATTTTATTTCCACTTTGAGATTCTAAAAGAAAATTTATATTCAATATGACTTAGTTATAAAAATCATTAGCACATATTGCAGCAGTAATAAAAACAAAAGTTCTCCAAAACCGAGTCAGAAACATGGAGCCTCGACTTTATCTGATGTATGTTTCATTGATCCGTGATTTTCTTATTTGGACTTTTCAATCCAGAACAGTTTTTTGCAACTTATAATACAATTGTCTTTGAGTCTCTTCAAGCTGTTTTACATCTAATTAGGAGTTTTATTCAAACCTGGGAGATCAGCAGCTTCGCTGGAGGTCAAACGCTATGAAAACAGAATTCTCTCCATCACAGTTCGATGAAAGATGCTCAATAAAGACTCAACAGACTGAAGGTACAGTGTTTTTAATGAACGTCTATTGAAATGGCAGTTGCAAAAAAAGGAAAAACAAAGATAAAAAAAAAAGTTTTCAGAGAAGCAGTCAGTCTGTAGAAATAGCAAATGTTCCTTTCAAGACAAATCCTTCACACGACAGCAAAATAAAACTGACCGATCTATTTCAAACAATTTAATGGCAAACAAACTTTAAAATACAACCGAAGGACTTTTTTAATCATCTCTCAGAAAAGTTAACTACACAATTAAAGGTTTATACTGATCAGAACATACAGAGTGAAGTAGTTCCACCGGAGACAACTTAAACAAGATTAGTGTCTGATAGAAACATAACATTCATTTTACAATAAAAATATCTGCACAAAACATCCAAAAAAAGTCTCAAGGAAATAAAGGTAACACAAAATATATAGAAATGTTTGCGTTTCATCTTTTTATTACAGTCACAAATCACACAGCTGTTGCAACAAATCTCTTTAAAATGTACAGAAATGAAAGAGAAAGAGCCCCAACAACCCCCCCCCCCCACCCACCCCAGACTTGATTGTGTTGATTTTTTTAGAGCATATACTGCGATTACAACAGAGTCCCGACTGAACAAAAGCTGCACATCAAATCTTGGATATCAAGACTATCAAAAAAGGCACAAACAGACAGGTTGCACGAAGAATTCAGCAGAAGCTTTTTTATTTTCTTTTTCTTTTTTAATACAACGAATCCCGGTAAAATTTCCAGTGCCCTTGTAGTTCTTACTAACCACCCCCCACCCCCCAAAAAAGACTATCTACAGGCAAGTCAAGTCCTGGCAGGCACCTTGGATTACAAGTCCCATCCAAACTACCGGAGAAGCAAGTGCATTAAATAACCGTGAGACAGACGAGTGAAGCGTGAGGAGTGCTGGGACGGACCAATCGCAACATCCGATTCAATTCAAGTGCAAAACGTTGTTTCTGCACCCAAGTTTTCATGTCTTCAAATTAATCTGAGAATAAACGCAACCAAATGCTTTTCTGATGGAAATAAATATTTAAGTTAAATCTTTATATGTAATTTTAATTCTAACACTTTAATACTAAAAGGTTTTTTATTCCTGGGACAGAAATTTTGCAGCAAATAAATGGAAGTTAAAAAGTGTTTTCCATTTAGAGGCATCAGCTGTGTTCAGAGAGACATTACAGGAAGGTCTTCATCACTCTGCTCCACCCATCCCACCTGATTAAAGTTAACCTCAGGTTTTAACTGTAAACGCAATAAAGACGATTTCAGAAACCCGATTTGTTTAACAGTTTTCTTTCAACCTGAACTTTTTCTAATTAAATATTAAAACATTTCATCAGATGTTTCAAATTGCGACGGTTTTCTTCGCCCTGCTGCGGTTTAACTTGGCTGCTGTGATGTAGAAGTGTACTCGTGGGCGTGTCCGTACACTGTGACATCACGGCTGGGTGTGGTCAGTGAGACTGACCGACCGACTATGGCTTGTGTGTATCTTTAGCGTCCTCTCATAACGTACATGTTGTCAGGCTCCGTCACTTCAACGCTTCACAGAAAAAGTTGTGCAAATCATCCTGCAGGCGCCACGAGGCGTTTTACAGCCACGCGGCTTCGAGCTGGACGTTCACAATTTGCAGAAAGATTAAGATGTTTTTACAGATAATGAGAACCATCTGCCACTAAAACTTTTAACCCCCTGTCCATCAAAAAATAGACATCAGCATGGCTTTTTTTTAAAAAAAAGAGTTAAAAACACTTTTAACGGATTTATTAATACAGAAAAGATCCAAATGAACCTCCAGGTGAATCCAGTTTGGAATCCAAGCGTGGAAACATCCCGACATCCCCAACACATCCAATCCTCTTATTTCATACCTCAATTATAGCACGAGAAGAAACCCACTGACTCTGTGTCAAATTTTCCATCTTTAAATGATTCAAATCTCCCTTAAAAATCAGGATTTTACATTTTACTCTGAAGAATTCTCTCCATCGCTCAGAAGGGAAATTTTAGCTTTAACCATTAAATTTTGTGATTTAAGTGCCATTTGTGTAGGGTTCACTTATTTTCCATCTAAATCAGTAACCAGACTGAAGGCCAAACAAGTTCTGTTTGTAATGATCTATCAGACGCCGCCAACGTAAAACAGCTGATTGTTGAGGCCTTCAGAATTTTATTTTTCATGTAATTTTTCTTTAAAAAATGGTTAAAGTTCATTTATTTTTCTCTTTTGTTAAAATAAAAGCTTGAAATCTAACAGTCTTCAATCAGATCAGCGGTTACTGACGAGGTGATGATACAGTCTTGACTTCTGCTGCGATGATTCATGTTTTAGTTTCAGGTACGAACGAGACCAGAAGATTTTTTTATAAATGTGAAATTGAAACCAAAAAGCTCTAAAGACCTTTTACATTTGAGAGACTTATGAAAACGCTTTGAACACCTTCTCTGGTTTTGGACAGATCAAACATTTATTCTCCTTTTTAAAATTGCGTCTGAGCATGCAGATGGAGTTTGGGGGGAAAAGAAGTCGAAATTAAAATGTGATGAACGCAAAGAGGAAAGAAGGACGTGAATGGACAGAGAGGTTAAAGCAAAGGAACATGACAAAAAGCACCGTGTGTTTGGAAAGAGTGATACCACAGAAGGTAGAACGGAAAGAGCCTGGACGCTCTGCCGGCGGATCTGCTCGGCTTGTGTGGCACTTAACATCGTCGTCTTTGTATACAGAGCTTATAACAGTCATGCAAAGGGCACAGTATTATTCTAACAAGGCGAGAGAGATCGACCGACACCAAAAACACAACAAAAGTATCACAAACAGAAAAGGGAGGCACAACGACATCTTGTCCAGACTAAATGAGTTCTGTGTAAAATTGGAATTCTTGTCCCGACGCAGTAAAATGAAAACTATCATCCTAAACATACAGAAATCTACTTTTCCTCATTGTTCTCATGACTAAGGCAGAAATTTGGATCCAACCTGTCGGCACAGATTCTGACTCCAATCAGAAACCAAACGGGGATTTTTTATTTAAAGAAAAATGAAATTTTAACTCAACTATCATCACTCTTAATATTAAAATATCTTAAGACTTTTCAGACATATACACACACATAAGTGTATATATATATACTGTATATATGTATTTATATCTATAGTTAGATACGGTACTTGCATTTGGGCTTTCTGTGACTGTTTGAGAATAAAATACAAGGTTTGATAAAATATACATCCTCAACACCACGTAATGGCTTGTGGCCAGCAAAATCTGGCTCATTCTGTGATTTCATTGCATAAATCAGGTGATTTAATTTGGATTTTTCCTTAAAAAAGGGAGAAAAACTACAGATGGAGGTCACTGCATCCCTTGTAACAGTGCAACAAAGGTTAGAAAACTCAAAAGACCTTTAGATTTTTTTTAAAGATGGATGAATCTCAGGAATAATCTGTTTGCTTGGTGCAAAGCAGACGTACCCAAAAACTCAACAGCAACTTTAGCGCTGTCATTCAACCGGACTTTAAAAGGCCTTGAATCATGAGAGCCTAATGCCTTTGAGACGCACACAAATTGTTTATCTTGGCTTTAAAACACAAATTTACCCCCAAACTATAAGCTGTGATGTGACTCACACTTCTCCCCCCCGAGAGAGAGAGAAAGGAGAGACAGAATGACTGATTGATTCCTGACGCCGTTCCTGAGCAAAGTGGACTTGACGAGAGACCCGAGGAATCCGGGTGATGTGGACAACAGGAGAGGAGAAAATAAAAACCGAGCAAAACAACCCAAAAAAACCAAAAATCACAGCAACAGAGTGGAGGCGGGGAGGAGTAGTGGCGACGCAGAAGCCTGTCCACAGAATCATCTGCAGGAGAAAGAAAAACACTCGGTTTAACCTTTAACTCCACGAGATCTCAGAAGAAAGCGATTCCAACAAACCAAACACAGTTATATGTTTAAACTGAGGTGCAGTTTGTGTTTTGTAACATTAATGTCAGGCTGCAGAGGAAACACAGTAATTACATACAGACTGTCAAACACACAACAGGCTGCAGAACGAGGAGCTCAGCTGATGGTTATTATCACCAGCAGCTGCCTGTGGAGAAGCAGCTGGAGGGTGGAGATCTGAGGGGGTGTCGGGAAACAACGTCTCCTAATCAGCACCTACAGAACAACCTGCCTGCTAAAGGTTTGATCAGTATCGAGATAGACTCATTTCAAAGGAATCATGCATCACTGTCTTTTATATCCCCATCAGCTGATCATCAGCTGATCACCTGCAACATGAATACAATTTGTGTTTTTACTTCCAGACGGTGCAGATTCCTCAACATGATTTCAGATCGTTCCTGACAGTTAATGACACAAAATGTTAAAGAATAAAACTGAAAATCAAATTCAGGTTATAGAAAAGACTAAAAGGTGAAACATCTGCCTGTGAGACGAGACAAAGAAACATCTAGATTCCTATTAGGACAATTAGGAACATAGTGGGAAGTTCCTATAAAAGTTTACATCAAATACTTGAATTAGATGTAAATACTTTAAACTTACAGTATCTAGACTTTTCAAAGGCTGAGAAATAAATAAAACAGCACAGCAGAAACCAGAACATACCTGTGTGAGATGTTAGGACCTAAAGCCGGGCTGGAAACGTGCAGTTTCTTCAAAGATGAGCTCCTTCAGCGTCTCTTTGGGTAAATCATCCAACTCCATGTCAAACTTGAAAGGAGCCTCGGCAACAGGCTGGACGGGACAGCAGGGAAACGTGGAGATGTTAGTATGGCAGAAGTTCAGCCACAAACAACAACAACAACAACACAACACAAGCAGTAAAACATACAACAGAAAAACAAGGTTCTGACTCAGCAGACCACATCACCTCGTCTGTCGGGTCGTAATATTGTTCCAGGTAAGAGTGGGCCAGCGCCTCCTCCACCTCGATCCTCTTGTGAGGGTTAAAGGTCAACATCCTGTCCAGGAGGTCCAGAGCTGCAGCACAAGGAGAAGAACACTGAGCTGGTCTGAACACTAGAGGCCGCCAGAACACCCAGCACAAGGAGCATCATCTGGTTTAAAGAGCTGCTACAGAAACTGTTGTTTAGAGGAATAAAATCTTTTAAAGCATCTTTAAGGTGAGTTCTCTAGACTTTCAAAGCCTGACAGTTTGGAAGGAAAGTACAGAGAAGTGAAGGCTTTTGTGTTTTACTGTATGAGGCTTTAAAGCGTCCTCTGACCTTTAGGATCGGCGTTGGGGAACAGGCGGTTCCATGGCACTTTGCAGCGCAAAGGCAATGACAAAAGATAGTTCCTGGCCTTAATGTTGATGATGCAGTTGAGATCTTCCTGAGAAGGAGAGCCAAGGATCCCTGAAAAACAAAGACAACTCATCAGTCCACGTTCCTTTAAAGGTTAATTAGAGGCCTTCATAAAGTCTTTGCTTACATAAGAAGGTTTTTCATACAAAACTCTGAACAAACAACCCATCGGCAGATGGATGAAGCAATATGTGGTCTAGCACCAAGACACAGAATGCATGACTTGATAAGGGCAGTGTGGTCTGTGGACGAGCACCAACAAGCTGCTGCTATTGACTGAGTGTGAAACTTCGACTCCAGTCTAAAGTTTTCCAAAGATCTCCCTGATGGTGTGTTTTGATGCAGATTCCTGGCTTATCTTAAACCAGATGTAGCTGTCGTGGCACGCAAATGGCATGTAAATACACATGTAGAATATTCTCTGTGAAATGTTACAATTACTGTCACTGTTTAATGATGAGGACATTGTGGCTTAGCAAAATGTGCTACAACAACCCAGTAACATCTGGATGTAACGTTACCCAAAATGTGGTTAAGCTGATCCAAGTAATGCTTCCCAGGGAAGATTGGCCTGTTGGACAGCATCTCAGCCAGGATGCAACCCACTGACCAGATGTCTATGGACTTGGTGTAGCCCTGAAAACAGGAAAACAAACAACACTTTTACATCAACACCACTCAACAAATATTTGAACAGTATTTATGTGTAAGAGGCATTCTTTGAAGCTGTAGTGGACGTCCAAATCTTTAAACCATAACAGCTTTTACTGCATCTATAACTGTGGTAAAATATTAAAGTTTGCATAAAGCAGTCAGCCACAGGAGCATGATGGGGGGGATTACTATATTTAAATCCCATTTTATGGACATTAAAAACATTTTCTGTCTCCAACTTGTTGGTATTTCCCAGCACATAAAGTCACTCACCTTGGAGTTGAGCATGATCTCTGGAGCTCGGTACCAACGAGTGGCAACGTACTCTGTTAGGAACCCAGTGTGATCGTGGTCGGGATCGGCCACACGGGCCAAACCAAAGTCACAGATCTGCAATAAAATAAAATGGACAAAATAAAACAAATTTCAGAGGACACTTTAGTGCTTATCAAGGATTTACTCCTCATAAAGAAGATCAGATGAATGTTTTTCCTCTCTAGTAAATCAAGCTTTGGAGGAACCAGCAGCTCGTGTGGGATCAGTCTGTTTACAGCTTGTCATAAGATTCATTTTAAACTTCATGAGCTGTCAAACTGAGACCATTTGATCATTTTATAACCTGGACAGAGGTTACATGTGAACCTGTCCTCGACCCAACAGCAGTAACTTTTGGGAGACACGTTACCTTCAGATCGCAGGTTGTGTTGAGCAGAAGGTTCGAGGGCTTCAAATCACGGTGGAGCACGTTGGCAGAGTGGATGTACTTGAGCCCTCGTAAGATCTGGTACAGGAAGTAGCAGATATGGTCGTTGCTCAGATGTTGAGTCTTCAGGAGCTTGTACAGGTCTGTCTCCATGAGGTCCTGGACGATATATCTACACGGCTCAAAGTTAAAGATGTTCTACCTGTATTACTGGAAACGGTTCTGTTTATGTTCCTGATTGTGTAAATAAACCAAACTTCTGTAATGTTTACTTCCTTCAGGCAGATATTCCTAATGACAACTTTAATCAACATCATAACATGCTAATGAAGCTAACATTAGTCACATTTGATGAGCTTGTTCCTTCACCAGTGCAGCGTCTTACCCTGCAGTACAACTAAACTGGAAACAGGAAGTGGTTTTGATCAGGTCTGTTTGCTGCGACTGAACTTTGGTTCATTCATGCTGAAGTAAAACATCAAACAAATCATGTGGAAGTTCTTCTGACACACAAACTGTAGAAATCAAACACATGCATCCTTTAAGCCAGAGAAGATGATAAAGATCAGAGAGCAGAAGGGCGGAGCCTGGGAAAGACAAGAAAACTGACGACCAGCTGAATACTCAGTTAACACGTTACATATAACTAGTTAATCCCAGTTCCTGGTGACAGTGTAATAAAATATAAATGAACATCTCCACTCACAGAAAACAGTGTGAAAGAGATCGACCTCCACGACACCTGAAGAAGCTACAAAAAAACAAACATCAGGACTACTGACGACTTCAACGAGGCGAGAGATGCATCATAAACCTGAAAGCTTCAAACTCATGCTTTATAACCCTCGACTGTTCGGATACACATCCTTCATCTGATCGATGGATGGCGCCCGGATGATGTCATTGATTCCAATAATGTTCTCATGCTTGAAGCGCAGGAGGATTTTGATCTCTCTCAGGGTGCGTTGGCAGTAGGTCTGGTGCTCGAAGGGGCTGATCTTTTTAATGGCCACGCGGATCTTGTTATCTCGGTCATACGCAGAGCTGAATCATAAAGAAAATCAAACAGAGACAAAAAGAAGAACATTATTTAGGACTAGCACTAACTGGTACAAAGATGTAAATGTTAATCAGGATATTTTTTTAATCCAGTTAGCAATTACAAATTTATACACAAAATAAAATTATTTGCAAAGTTCATAAAGCCATTTTTAATTTTATTTTATATTTTAGTATTTCATACAAAAAATATGAGCTCACTTTGAATTTAATGGCATCAACAAATTTTACAAACAGCTGTAAGTATGATGTAAGTAAGATGGACCGAGTTTCAACAATCTGTAGCAAACTGCCTCTAAAGTTGCAGAAAACTGACAACGATGTTTCAGGATGTAAAACTGCAAAGACTTTGAAGATTCACCATCTATAGTGAATTATAAGATTCAGAGAATCAGGAGGAATTACTGCAAACAAGGTCAAAACAAGATGCTGGTGATTTTTAGGCCTTGAGGCTCCACAGCATTAAAAACTTACTATTAAACATCACGGCACGGGCTCAAGAACATTTACAGATATTACTGTCAACACAGTTCACCATGTGATCAAGAAGCACCAGTTAAACATGGATCATGTGAAGAAGAAGCAGCTCCATGTGAACACCATCCAGAACCAGAACCAGAACCACCAGAACTTCTCTGGATC
Source organism: Pachypanchax playfairii (assembly GCA_006937955.1). Classification (NCBI taxonomy): domain Eukaryota; kingdom Metazoa; phylum Chordata; class Actinopteri; order Cyprinodontiformes; family Aplocheilidae; genus Pachypanchax; species Pachypanchax playfairii. The sequence goes on along the minus strand of SSNP01000030.1, from coordinate 830,755 downwards.
AAAGCTCATGTAAAATGGTCTGACATGAAGTGGAAAACTGTTCTAGGGTCAGATTTGGTCTAAATTTAAATGAGATGCTGCACAACATCAAATTCAAAATGAGCTCATGTTTTCTATGAAATGTTAAAATATCCCAGTTTCAACATCTGATATTTTCTTTATGTTCTATTGGTTCTAAAATATAGGTTACTCACATTTTACTTTAGTGGAATTCAGGTTGTATATTTTATGTTAACTTATGTTACATACAACACAAAGTTAAACCCTCCAAAAACTTGGAAGTCAGGAACAATAAACAAAACAACATTTAGATCTACAGGGTTTTATAAGTAGTAAGATGAAGAATTTATGCTAAATCTCTGAATATTGGGACAGAGCTGCATATTCTAGTATGTAATCAGAAAAAGAAAACTGTCCTGCATTAAAGGACAAAACAAAACACTGAAAGATAAAACTGAACTGCAGATCTATACATGTAGAAACATCAACAATGGAAGTCTTCTCTCTGAAAACATGCTGGTTTATGAAGGAGAAACATATAACTTTTTAATTTAAATGCTTTGTGTCACTAAACACAAGGCTTCTGCAAAAAAAAAAAAAAAGTTGCAAGCTTTCTTTCACCACAAGTTCAAGTATTTCTAAACCATTCACAGATAAAAGAAAATGTCATTTCTGTAGAGAGGAAAGTTTAAGAGGTTTGGTTTTGAGACAACTGTCACTTCCTCTCTCTGTCACTGGAAAGCTTTTAAAGTGAAACAGCAGTGAGAGGAAGTGGAGGGTTTCCATCAGCGGTACCTTCACACTCAAGTGTCCAAGTTTCATCTTACTAAAAACAAAAGATCATTTACATTTATTTAACCTTTGTTTTAGCATGAAGGTCTCTTTGAGATAAACTGTCATTATAATGGACAGAAGATTTTATTGAGTTATAATGTGAAATAACATATCGTGTGTTTAGAAGGTGGGACTGACCTGAGCCAACTGAGGTTTGGGGTTTAAATTCCAAGAAAGAGAGAAATCTGTTTTTCTTCTTCTTCTAAGAATCCTTTTCTGCAGTATGTGTGAGTACAGTCCTCTGGGAAATCCTTAGATCTGTTTACTTTGCATTATTTTGTTTTCAGTTGCAACAGTGTGCAGCAACAGCAGCTTTTTCCACTGTGTTCCACAAATTCAGTCAAGTTAAATGTTTTCTGCAGCAGTGAAAACTAAATGTAATAAAACAAGTTACTGTTTTACACATAGATAATGTGTAAAGTCCAGGCAGCGGGACTGTTTAAACATCGCTGATAACATCTGAATTCTTTCACTGCTTTTATGACTGTTAGAGTCTCAGTATTTATAAACTCCACACCAAGCACCAAAACTAACTAACAAACCATCTGAACCAAAAACCACTGTACAGCACATTTTATATGTTGATAGGATCCACACAGCATTTTCAGTTCACATTCAGTTATTGGATTTTTAATTAGATTTCTTTAAGATCCCAGATAACGTATTAAACATAATTAGCAGTCTGGAGTTAGTTATGTAACGTGCACAGACATCTTTACTACACTGAAACTGGCACATCTAAACCAAATCCAACTGGCCTACTGGAACTGCCAGGAAATGCTAATTATGTGTTCCGGTTCTACTGGTCCCAAACCGCGGGTCCCAAACCGCAGCCGTTTGGTGCTGCTGCAAAACCAAATCCTGACGCTGATGCCGTACTTCAAGATGACTTTCAGGATTTCTGCTACCCAGATCTTCATCATTACCATCCAGCCAAGGAAGGTTTTATTTCAGAACATTACAAACAACAGTAATGTCTGCAAAAACACCCACACAATAGGACAAAATAAGAAATGAGTTGCTATAGTGACGGGGGTGTAAGGACAAAAATGTAAACACAAGTGTGCCAGCCTTCTGCAAGGGAAATATGAGTGACCTTCCTTTCTACTCGTTTGAGAGGAATGTGTGTGTGTGCACGTCTGTGTAGGAGGAAAGTAAATAGTTTTCCATCTAACTGTTTCACTCTAGTAGTTACTAACGTGTCCAGGCAGCAGGGAGCTACAGACTTATTGATGCCAAAATCTGGTCCAGGCAACAGCCACTTTCACACTTTTTATGGTGGACAGTCCAGCTTCTGTTAGTTCTGACATAATAAAATGTTCCTCATCGTCTCATCAGCAAAATCTGTATAAAATGCTGCTAATTTCTTCCTCTATGATTCACAATAAATGTGCATAATTTTACAACAGCTGCAAAGACTGACATGCATTATTTTATTTAATTAAATGCATTTGTAAACAACTGAAATATTTTATTGACGATCATCCAGGAAAACGGCGTCATCTCCTAAATTAAAAATATTTAAAATTTATGTTGTAACACCAAATATTTATCAACTTCATTTCTTTTAATTAAAATATTTTAAATTGAAAATTGGCGACACGTTACAGCCGTGTTCTGACTGGAGAAAAGAACTAAAGTTCTGAAAAAGTTTACTGTGGGATCAACTTTTAAAGAGACCAGTTACATAATTGTTTATGTAGCTAAAATACCAAATACTTTTGTTTGAAGCTCTGTAGCTTTTTCAGTTCATGCTTTTATTTATGACATAATTAAACAGAAACATGGAACTTTGTTACATTTTTGGTGGAAATCTTTAATAAAAAGAGATGGTAGATTATTTTGGCGGTGAGGACGGCTGTAGTTCCAGTCTGTTGGTTTGTCCTGCCATAAAGGAGAAGGAACTTCTAACGAAAGTCCAAAGTGCAGAGAGTTGAACATGGAGTTTATGGTTGCGTCAGTTAGAAGTCTCAGTGTGCCGTCCGTCTTATCACTAAAGTCTCGACAGAAACCTCAAGACTTTTGAACTGAGAGCAACTTGTGAACATTCACTACATCTATCCCAAAGCTCAGCAGCAGCTGATGGAAGACCGGTTATATACAGAGGAAAATGATTCTCCTGTCCTTCATGTTGAAATGTTTTAGGGTTTATTCTTAAGACTGTATTACAATAACTATCTTAAGTCATAAAATCTAACCTGTCTCAGGTAATGACTGATTCTGTAAGTTTACTAACACATTGAAACACTTTAAGCAGATTTGTGGATTAAAAAACCACAATGTGACAAAGTACGGTACAATTTATAAAAAGATTTAGTTTTAAATAAATTAATTTAACATGGTACGTGTTTTACTATAAAAACCTTGTTTCTTTTAATTAAGAGCCTTCTTATTTGCATATAATTTATATGGCTTTGCATTTTAAAGTGAAACTTTTTCAGATGCTTTTCCTGCATCTATCACATCGAGCATGCTCAATGCCAAGACAGAAGCACCGGGTGTAAGGGGCGGGGGTGTTTCCATGGAGACAGGAATACAAGGCTTTGCTCCGCAGCAGCAGAGTTATGCAACAAGACTGTAACCATGACGATGTTGGAGAGGTAGGGTTAGAAGGAGAAAGGGGGGAAGCACACGGTGCTTAAGTGTACAGAACTGAACATCAAGCCATGAAGTGGACTGACGGAGCAGAATGTGAAGCTTTACAGGCACCATGAGCCACAGTGTCGGGCCGGAGTCGCCAGCTTCAGATGACACACTCTGGTTGGTGTGTGGGAGAAGTGATACTCCAAGTTTAGAGGGTCTTTCTGATTTATAATGCAAAGAACAAAGGAGATGTAAAGGGACAATTCAGCCGCATCACGTTAAACAGCTGATTATTCAGCATTTTATTTTAACACCAGAACTGTGTGTTTAACTGTTAAGAGTTTCATCGTGATGTTTTATCCCGTGGGAAATCTGATGGGGAAACATTTTAGCTAATAGAAATATCTGATGTGGATTTCCTGTTTCTCTAAAACTAATCATATGAATCAGTTAACAACAAGTTGAGCAAGTAGTTTGAATAATAAGAATAAAGTGTAAGATCAACTCATTCCTGGTTGAACTGGAAACCTGGCAGATCCACTGATCTCTAAATCTCAACACACCGAGTTAAAACGGGAAAACAAATTTTACTGATGCATGAAAAACACGCACTCATTAGTAAAAATCATCTTCTGACATGAAAAAAAAAAAAAACCCTGAGCCAAAACTCTGAAGAAACGTAGAGGAAGTGACTGATGAAGAAACTTTCCTCTTGCTGCACCGTGCACACAGCATTCACCCAAAATTCAGTCCCAATCACACAAATCAGAAAAACCATTTGGGGAAAAAGCAACGTTTTGGCATTTTATTAGATAAATAGTAAAATAAAATATAGATTAGAAAAGAAATAAAACATCTCCAAAGAGTTTAAAATCACTGGACTGTGGATTAAAAAGACATTTTATATTTTGTGGATTTTTTTAAGGATCTGAATGTTATATGCATCAAGAAACTGAAACATGTCTGAGAACATTAAAGGAAAGGAAATGAGAACATCATTATGTTTTGTAAAGAACTGTTTTTTTATCTAAAATTCAATGCCAATTCTGTTAAATCAGTCCAAGAATCAGTTTAGAAAGTCTTATAACAAACGTCACAGTAACAGGATCCAGTGAAGTGTGTAAATAATGTCATGTGTATATACAAAGTCCAGCATCTCTCTACAAAACACATTTGTTTATGTGTGAGAGCCAGAAGGAAAAGCTGCATGTCTGTTTGCACCAGTTATCAGTAAAGTTACAGATTCCACCGTCCCGTCTCCACATTCCAGACACACGGCAGGATTTTAAAAATATATGCCAACTGAATAAATTACTGTCTGGTTTTCCTCAGAGGACAAATCATTCTAGTAATAAACATTAAAGACTCTCATTGTTGCAACTGTAAAATAAAAGTTCTGAAACTTCTAAAATGACAATGTAATCCCTTCGTCCATGAAAGTGACTGTTAAGAATTATAGATAATGCCACAATTATTTAATCATTTTAAATATTTAACATCAATCCAAAATGAGAAAAAGTCAAATGTTTTAACTGTTAATAGGTTAATAAATGATCTTTTTATAGAGAAATCTACTTTGACAGAAACAAAGAACTCATCATGAACCTGAAGCATTTTATAAATGTAGAAACATGAGAGTTTTAAACTAAAAAGAACTGCAGGTACGTTCAAAACACGAGTATGTAACCTGAACTGTAAGCATCCAAACAAAAGAATAAAAACATCGTCTTCCAGTCTGAGATAACAGGCAGCTTCCTGTTTGTCCCTTCATCAGTAGGTTGAGTCAGAAATGTCCTCATGACAGCATGTTGATTTTAACATCTAATGTTAAAAGAACATTTAAACAAGACTGAAGCCATCAGACCCCTTTAAATCTGTATTTCAGGAAAGTCTTTTCACCCACTGCGATTACACTTAAATCAAATCCATGGATGCAACAACCTTTACAGACAGCGCTCTAAAATCCTTCCGTCAGGTTCTCCAACAACGAACAGACATCAGCATCACTGCACCAAAGCATCATGTGCGTGATCGTTCTGTGTGTTTAACCAGAAACCACCGTGTTCGTCTTGGCAGGCGTAACCACCCAAATTACACAAATTACATCTCCTTCTGAATCGCACAACGGGATTTCAGAGTGTCAAAGCTCTCATTCTCTCCCTCCCCGTTTCATTGGCTGTGGAGTGCTGGTACTGATGTCAGAGGCAGAAGGGTTGCCATGGAGATGGGCGCCACGGTGGCATTTCAAGAGGACGGCTCAGATGGCAGAATGAGGCAGAGCATCAAGCAGTGGCTAAAAATCAGGCAGGTCAAGGCCTCAAAATCCAAAGGAGGAAGCAGAACCACCACCAGGAGGACGGGCTCAATATATCCAGTTTGGGAATTTTAAAGGTCAAACATCTACCAAATACAAATACTGAACAAAAATACAGAACACCACCTGAAACATGGCTGCCATCCTAACACTGCAATACAAACCTGACTGGGACTGTTCGACAGGTTTTTCTAAACAGAATCATTTTCAGATCAGAAACTAAAAACAGATTTTATCTAAGAACAGAACCGTCATCAGGTCCTGCCACAGGGTGACCGACCTGTTGGAGCTTCACAAAATCCAAACAGCAGGGCTTCAGGTCTGACACCTTAGTTTTAGTAAAATAACTCCAAACACCCTGAAGGCTTTAAGGGAGTGTTTACAGGAGGTTGTCGGTCTGATGCCTTTCAAGGTCAGATACAAACCTGGATCCTTTAAGTTGTTTAGTTTCCACTGATGGTGGAAAAAACACCAGATGACAAATGTTTCTGAACAGATGAAATGAAGTCCAAAAATACTAAGAACAAAAACAGAAAGTATGGTGCGGCCTTTTAAAATGTAAAACTTCCAACAAACAGGAGCCACTTCAGCAGCACCACATATGATCTAACAGTCCACGTAGGCGGGTTGAAAAGGCAGAGCACGCCACGGCAGCTTCTGAATCTCATCACCGAGGGTGATGCACTGTTCTGCGATTGTGTGCACAGTGTGCACGGACTGAAGCTTGTGTTAAGAGATTGCACTACCAATCTGTCAAGTGTTAGCCACTGGAAAACCTTCACATGAGCATTCTTACTGTTAGCAAAGAGGCTACTGAAAGCTGACAGAAAACATACTGAGAAACTGAACTGTGGCTTCTAAAAACAGCTGTTTGATGATAAATCACAACTACGTTCAGTTCTCTGTTTATCAGTCTCAGGTTTAACTACTGATGGATGAACTCAGCTGGACACAGAATAACCTCAGATTCAGATAACACTTATTCCATTACCAGGGAGACAATTTCTGCCAACTTTATTGATTATCACAAGAAAGACAGACGCTTCAGTCCCTTGGTGAAAAGAAGGAGACTTCACAGAAAGGCAGAGCGCACTGAAAGATGATACTTTTTACAAAACAGCCGATAGAATCTGCTGTATCCTGGTGTTTGCTGGTTATTATTGTCCAACTCAAAAAACACTGTATTAATATCTCTGATAGCTGAACAACAACTCAGCAAAATAAAATAAAATATCACATTCGTTTATGTAAAACTATCTGTGACAACTGATGTGTCAGCGTTTTAAAGGCATCTCATTCCTCAGTGGAAAATTTCAACCAACATCTTGGATCAGAACATTGATCCTGCTGATGTGTCAATTTAGCCCCGCCTCCATCTCCTCTGTTCATTCACTGACACCTCTTCCTCGCTCAGTCAGCAAACAGCTGATATGTCACCAACCTTAGATAACATTTTTTCAGACTGCTGGTGTTGTTATGTATTAAAATATGATTTGGGTGGACTGGATCTTGAAGTCCAGCTTGCACAGACCAGACTGCTGATACCTGAACAAGCATCACTTTGTATTTTTTCCTCTCCGCAGAGTGATGAAGCCACTGATTACATGCAAAGAACACACAGCCTACTGATACTTCAGGTCTGAACCGCTCCCCTGCAAACATCTGATGTACAGCAGCAAAGCTGGAGGTTAGAAGTGCACACAGATCTCTGCAGTAATACTTTTCAGCATTAAAATAAATAAAAAGCTTAAACTGAGCTGTAAAAATACTCATATTGAATGTTATTAAAACAAATATTTTACATTAAATGTCTTTTTGCTAAATAAAAAAGGACATCTTCACTGCACCAAGCCAGTCACCCTTTAAAAAAAAAAAAAAACCTCAATGAAAATGCAACTTGTGCAACCTGACACAGAACACGCAAACAGGTTTAAAAATACAGCTCAAACTGAGGGACAACAGTTAAGCTCATGGTGCTCCACTTTTGCAGGCTGCTGCACATCAAAGACACATGTCCAAGTGACTCAAAGCCACAGCTTTCGAAAGAAACACATCAAGAAAAAGGCAAGTAGGCCAAGAAGGCCGCGCCACCCTGACCTCAGACCATGCCAACAAAACAAGACGGTGTTAAAAACAGCTTCTCTTTAAATATGAAAAAAAAACAAAAACCTATTTTTGTAACAAAATAGTGTTACTGACTTGTAACACTTGCATAACTCTTTTCCTTAGAAGTGTTTTTAGTTCACAGAGCAGCGAGACGATGGCGAGGTGTTTACTTCAATCAGAACACTTCATGTTCAAGTGTAAAATATCTGTTCAGAATTGATGTTTCTATTTCCAGGAAATACTACTAATAATTTATAAGATCCTCAAGACTTTACTTTGAAAAACCTTAATGCATGTTTCAGTAGTGAGGCCTTTTCTTTTTTTAAACACACATGCCCAAACGAGATTCAGAAATGGATTAAAACATTCCAGAGCTGTAAGAAACTGGTTACAACATGTTTAACCTTTAAAATGCCGTCTGAATAAGAAACCTTCCAGTATGACCCATTAAATCCTCCACGTAAACAGGACTGCTGCTGCAGACTAAAGCATGACCGTTTACAACAATAAAATGAGGGAAAATGTAAACTGTCAGAACTAAACAGCAGAATATTAACTCAATCTGAGTTAAAAAAAAAAAAAAGTTTACATTACTGAAGCAGCTTGTGCAATAACCACAGGAAGAAAGCAAGAAGAAAGCATGGTGGCTGAGGAGCTCTGATGGTTTGTAAGATGATAATGAAAAGCTGACAGAAACTGAAACCTCAGAGAAATTTTCCAAAAAGAATGTCCCAGTTCTACCTACAGACTGTTTTACTAGGTGAAATTCAGATCAAAAGAAAAAAAAAAAATCCCCTCATGACGGAACAACTCAAACTGCCTGTTGTCTTCATACAAACAGAAATAAAAGCATGCAGATAATTCTTGTGAAGTAAAAGAAAAATCGATGGGGAAAAAACTTCCTGGATTGCTGAGGTTTTAATCCTGACTGAAAGTGGTGTTAGTCTTTGTTTGATGCACATTTGGGAAGACAAAAAGCGCTCGGTGGTAAACCAGAGCTGATGCAGCGCATGTGTTCCTCTGATGACCAGCCAGTCATTCACGCTTCAGTACAGTCGATACTCACCCGGAATGTGCTCCGGAGCTAAACCAGAGCCAAGTCTGGACCCAACAGCACCAAACTGACCTTAAAAGGGCTGGGGGGGGATTTTTGAAGTGCTGTTCAGTGGAGTTGTAAACTCAGTTTGGACTATCAGGTGGAAGTTCTCAGGGGAGATGAGCTAACGGCTAGTCAGAGTGGAGCCAAGACCAACCCAGAGTTCTGTCCTCTTAAAAACTTTAAACAGTCAGACGGTGGTTAAAAAAACATTTTCTTAAATATTGATATCACAATTACTTTTGCATTAAACATTTATTTATAACTATCAGATGGATAAGATTATTTAATATATATATCGTGGATCAAGTGAGTGCTACAGAGATTTCTACAAAATGATAAATTTATGGAGATCCAAACCAGTAATTATGGAATAAATTAATTTAAACATTCATTGTAATGAAACTACCAGATTTAGACAATTATATTTGACTCGATGTTTTTCTACCAACGTGGTCTGAACCCTGGTTCAGGGCCCAACTTAGGACCAGTTGTTTCTGTCACATCTGGTAAACCTTCATCTCCAGCTGTGGAAAGCTCAAGCTGCAGCAGCACCAACTCTTTACTGGGTTGGAGGAAACACTTGCTTACACCAGGAGCTGGGGCCTACTGATGAAAAGGATAAAGAGACACTCAGTCTACTTATTTCCATAAAGAAGGATTCAAACACTAAGAACTGAGCTTTAAGACTGAAGTCAAAGGAGCAACTTGAGCGTATTGCTGATGTTTCTGCCCTTTAATGTGTTTATGTTGATCCAAGTATTTCCTACAGTGATATTTACATTTAGAACTTCATTTTTAAAGTACTGTCAGTTTAAATGTGACCAGCTGATCCTGCTTCAGACAGTAAAAGTTGATCCCATTTGCAAAATCACACAATTATTGTTCAGTGGTCAGAAAATAAAGCCAAGGTTTCGTTTCTTCTTCCTCAAAGTTCTGTTTCCCCGTTTTCCTGAAAATACACAGTTTTGGTACCTTCATGTGAACCTGAGCCCACACAGCTAACTAACGAACCTACGCAGCCTGGTTTCCTTTCTCCAAACAAGGTAACAGAAACAAATCTGATGCCAACTTTGGATGAAGCAACCTTTCTAAAGTTTGCTTCAACTCTGTTTTGTAAAGAGATACAAACCTGTAGTGAAAACAAACCCACCTGGTTTTAATTGTTTGGTAAAAATCTATACAGCTGACGAGGCTTTTGTTAATCACCTGTTGTATTTTTTAATTAGGACTTTGAACTGTGGATTCAAGTTGCTCAAAGTAAAACCAATATGTTAACTATATGAACATATAAAATTCCCTGGATTTATTATTCCAATCTACTTGTTATATTTTAATAGGTTGCTACTCTAATGAAAGATACAAATACACATTCCTGCATTACCCCCATGTTTCATGACAGCTCATTCTTTGATTGATTGGCTCGTCCTTTGTTGAGTCATTCCTGTCTCTGATTTTGTACAGACTCCTTCTGCAGTGTTATTTTATGCCTCCGGCATTGACGAAACAATTTCCTTCAGGGGTTAAATAAATATCTACCTATATATATCTGAGAACAAACAGTTAAAAGAAATACACATATAAAGTTCTTACCAGCCAAACTTTAACTAATCTCCAGTCAGAACATACTGTATATGACCATGTGTTTGGTCTGTGGGAGAAAACCCACTCATGCAAACTCCACACAAAGTCACAGCCGGGTTTGGAACCCAGAACCTACTCGGATGAAGGTTCTGTACCAAATGATCTACAGAAGAACTGCACTGCTGCTTTTTAACATCAGATGTAATTCAGTCTACGAACAATTTATTAGTTAGTAAATATAAATAAGCTGCAAACAACTGGACTGGACAATTGTTCAAATTAATTCATATTATGGAGAGATTCTAGAATTAATTATGACCATTTCACAAATATGAGGGGAAATAAAACAAAGTAATTAAGTATTTGATCCTTTTCTGGGTTTTAAATGATTTAGTGACTTTTTCTTGTGAATTCCTTCACATTCAGCATCATCACACACTCAAACGAATCCAAAGAAAAACTCCTGGAGATTCTCCCACAGAACATTTACAGGCTGATTATGTAACAAATCTAAATTAGTGAGAACAGACGGAACATTTACTACAGAAACAACCAGAAAAGCGCAAAGTGGAGTCCGAGAACCGTAAAAACACGTTCAGCTCGGAGCTTAAAGTTCTTCAACCACCGTCAATCTACAGCGGAGGCTCGCGCACAACTTCAACATAAAACACACGGTAAGAAACGGTTTGGAATGACGTGTCAGAGTCGGTAAACCGTCAGATTTTCAGGTTTACCGTGCTAAATGTAGCTACACGTCTGCAGATTAGCCGGAGAGAAGCCGTCGTGATTTCACGTCTTTTCCTCCTGGACGGACTCGGACTTCTTCACGTCCTCGTCAGCTATTAAACGTGTTTGTGAACAAGCGACTTTGTGTTGCGCATAAAAAAAAAATCGTTTGACTTCGGGTCCAACTTACCAGACCATCCCGTAGGCGCCCTCCCCGATGTAGGAGAGGTTGCTGTACCGAGGCCCAACGTCGAAGGCCTGCCCGCGGACCAGCTCCGTTCCCGGTCCGGGGCTGGGGCCGCAGCCAGCAGGGGCAGACACCGCAGCTGTCGCCATTACGAGGATCGGCTTTCTACAAGACTTGAAGGAAAAGAAGAGCGAAACAAATTCCGTCTAAATCCGCCTCAATATCCGTCGCCGCAGTGGCTCGAACAGGGTCGGCAGTGTGGCGAGGCCTTCAGTGGGAGTGGAGTGTTTTTCTTTCCGTCAACTCGATGCGACCACACCGCTGCTGTGCTGTCGCAGGCGGGGAGGCAGGAGCGAGCAGCCGTGAAGAGGCTGCCGCTGCTGCAGGAAATAACGGAGGTGGTCACGTGATCTGCCGTTTTCCTTTTTTTCATTCTGCTGCTTTTCATGAGAAGACGAGCAGTTTTCACTTATATAACGTTTATTTTCTGTTAAACACACACTCAGTCAACAGCTATCTCCCCAGAAGCTCCTTTACAGTCTTTACTGTTTTAAACATTGTCTATTTTATTCCATTTTAATCTTTATTTTGATTCATTAACAGCCAGATTGAAGACAAGATTACTAAAAACAGGGCCAGGGGGGTCAAGGGGCCTCTGATTATCATGTAAAGGATAATCCAACTCTAATGAGATGTAAAATGTCAGCGGGGGTGAGAAACAAACACAACTCAATTTACCATAAACATTATTCTAATAAATACAAGGCACAAGATTTACAGATCTACAAAGAGATGTTAAAAGAAATGGTTTTTATTTGTTGTTGGACCTCAAACCTCAGCATCAATATAAAACAATAGTGATCTTCCCATGAAGCTGTTGGATCCATGTTTAGTTGTTTTACTGTGACCTGGATCCTCCATCTCAGAAATTTACATGTAAGATCAGTGTGTGAAAAAAGACGGTTTGTCAATCTTTCCGAACATCAAGTGAGTCGTTCTTAAAAAGTCAAGTTTCCTCTTAAAGACACGATAATATTTTGTTGTTTTTAGCCTTGTTTTGATGCATGATGGATGGATGCTTCATGCTTCAGATTCCTAAAGATCCTTACATCATGACTAATTTGGGTGTGGACTCACATATAATGCAGTGGAACGTTCATGTATTGTAGATGCTTCAGAGTCCTTTCAGTTTATTACTGCAATCATGAATATGTTCAAGGTTATTGGAACTTCATATGTTTAGAAACTCCTCGGTGTGAAAGGTAAATGTTTCATTCTTCATCCACCCTGATCCTCTGGTACTTTGTGGTGATTTAAACCAGACAAGACATGACAAAGTTGCATCAAGCTGCTTCCAATGGGACGTTTTGAGCTATTTTCAATATGCAGCTACTAATATCAATGTGTTGTTTAATACCTTTTTATTATTCCTGCCATTCTCAAGGGAGTGTCTCATGTCCCATGCATCTTTGAGAACACATAGAACAAGTAGGCCAAGCTAAGAGTTTTCATTCTGCTTCCAGCAACACAACAGGAAGTTTCTGAAGTTATTGTTGTGTTGTTTTTAGAGCATTACTCAGTCTCTGCCTCCAAACACTGTTTTACTAACTTCAGCAAAAAAACCCAAAATAACCTAAAGCTTCTGAGTCAGAGGGCCTGAGTGAAAAACTGAGACCCCATGAGGATCTTAGATGGTTTACATGTCAACTCAAAGGCCTGATTTTTAAGCATGTAGTCTGGGGGCCTTTGATTTGCTACTTTTTGCCAATTTTTTATGAGATTTTATTATAGCTTCTTGTTATTTCAGATATAATTCCAGCAACATCTCTGTTACTTTAACATTTAAAGAGAGTAAACATAAAAAACATCCTCAGTCATCCCCTCTGCTGAATCATTTGTGGAAGGGTTTGAGTAGACCCATGATCCTGGGAGTTATGTTGTCCGGGGTGTCTCTATAGCAAACTGGTCACAGGTGAGGGGTCAGATGGAAACTGTCAAGCTGAAGAAGGAAGCCATTGGAGCTTGGCTACCTTGGAGGACCCCTGAAGCAGGTACTGTAGGGCTGGAAGAACTGCTGCTTCTCTGGTGGCTGAAGCTAAAACCTGAATGTGAGAGGAATTTGGGGAGGATGTGAGGAAGGACCTTCAGTCAGTGCATGTGTTAAGCTTCTGAATAAGTTCTCTGAATACACATGTCACCCCATATATTCTGCTTTTGGTTTATAGAACTTTGCACAAACAAGCACCAGTATATTTTAAAGATTTAAAGAGAACTATGTGTTTTGTTTAAATGAATCAATGTGTTTCGTTCTTTCTATTCTGAACTGAAAATGAGAAATAAAAAAGTGAAAAGGTGATTAAATCTGTTTGAGTCTTAGTCAAAACATACATAACTGCAATGACTCATGACAAAGGCTTTTCCTATAACTCATTGGGGTTTTCGTTACATCCATAACTCTAGGTGTCAGTGTGCACGCGATATTACATCAGAGAAGAAGAACAAAATCGAAAGGTTGTTGTAAAGTTAGAATTGATTAACAGATATTAAACTTCCTTCAGAGGTAACCAGCAAAAACTAAATGTCTGGACGCGTTTAATTTAAATGTACTTATTTCAATGAAAGTAATAATAAAGGGAATTAAGTGGTTTATTAATATTTGAAATGTAGAGAACCAAACGGACAGGTGTTAGAAGGAAGTGAAACTCCAAAATATTCAACACTTTTGCTTTTATTTTGAAAATTTAAAGCGGAAATGGAACGTGCTGTGGCTAGCTTGGATGAAACGCTCGCGCTTGTCCTTGACTGTCACTTACCCACGTGACTGTTTAACGTATGGCTTAACGTTATGGAAGGCTAGTTGCTACAGAAGCAGTTGTCTGTAGTAAAGTTTACTTTTATACGTGTATTTGAGAGCGTAAAGTTCGGCTCAGATAAAATGTCTAACTGTAAGTCTGTGTTCACGTTACTTCGGCGGTGTGTCGCAGTTAAACCGCTTCTTTCATTCACAACAATCCACACAAGATGCAGCAGCGCACCGGTCAGCGTCATCCAGCAGCGAATATGCGTTTCAGAAACCAGGAGAGTCCGGAGACTCTGTCAAGTCCAGCCCGCCTTGAGGAGCTGCCAGAACCGCTTCTGCACCAAGGTTCGGCTCATCCACATCCCCGTTTGTCTCCCCGCTCGTCCGGGCGGGTCACATCTCAGAAAACCCACTTCATTATGATCTTATGGAAAGAGATTTCAGCCTTTTTGTTTGTTATGATTAAAAAACTAAGTAACTTCCAATTCACTGCTGTTTATTTACATCGTGTCAGTTACATGCAATTAAAATCAAATTAATTTGCATATCGTTTTAAATGCAAATTCATTATAAGCAGTAAAATAACATCCAGTTTAATTAGATTTAAAAAGTCAGTCCAGTCTCTGTTAAAGGTCAGTTTGTCTTACTGGCACTGTGGACTCAGACTATCATTAATATTTCACATTTAAATGTTCTGTCCTGGTGATAAATCTCTGTAATTTTCCTTTAGTTTGTGTATGATTAACAAAACTTAGAAGATTTTGGACACTTATATAAAACTATAAAAGCACGTTCTCACTAAAATAACCAAACAGCTGCTGCAGCGGTTTGAGCCTCTCAGATACACGTGAACAAACACGTCTGATTTATATTTCAGGTTGATTAACGAGTCTACCTGTAATTTCAGGCAGGATCACCTTGTGACGATGAATACCCGCCTCTGCCACACTATCAGCCTGAGTCGGCGCCACCAGCGAAGGAGGTGTACATCGTGCAGGTGAAAGGTCTCCCCTGGTCCTGCACGACTCAGGACCTCCTGCACTTTTTTTCAGGTGAGTTTATTGATCTAGGACCAGATGGAAAGTATCACTCATAACACATGAAGACTGTAAAAACCAGTAGTGTGCTGCAGAGTGTAGGATCCGTGATGGGGAGAAGGGGATCCACATGACTCTGGACAGACTGGGGAGGCCGTCGGGCCGAGCCTTCATCGAGATGGAGCATGAGGAGGACGTCAGCAAAGCTCTGGAGAAGCACAGACAGTACCTGGGTCCACGTTATGTTGAAGGTAGATCAGCTCTTCATGATTCAATCTCCATCAAAAAGCAACAACACAGAGAGCAGAAGGTTCTTTAAATGTGACGAAGAGAATCCTGATGTTCAAAATGACCCCAGCTTGTTTTAGAGATTACAATCATGTATGTGACAAGGCGTTCTATTTGCTGTGCAGAAGTCTTGAGCCATCCCTCATTTCAAAGAGCCAGAAAGTGTTTTAACTGGTCTCGAGTTTGTTTTTCATTTATTGTAGATTTTCTGGTTTTCTAAAATGTAACTCATCATAGGAAGGTGTACAGGGAGTCTTTAAACCTGTCTGATGTGAAAGTGATTCTGATTTTTTCTGTTCGACTTGTAGTGTATGAAGTGACAAACAGCGATGCCGAAGCCCTCCTGAAAAAAACTCCTGAAGCTGGATCAGAGGACGGGGTGGTGATGCTCCGAGGGCTCCCCTTCTCCTGCAGAGAGGATGACATCACCCGCTTCTTCTCAGGTGAGTGTTGGGATATTTTTGTATTAGCCCCAATAAACAATAACCAAAACTCAATCGATTTTTTAAAAACCTGAAAAAATCTCTATCATATAGTGTTTTTATAAGATAAATATATGTTCTGTATAGTTTTGTTTTGTTAGGTTATAATAATGTTGGGTGTTTTTTGCAGGTTTGGACATAGCAGAGAATGGGATCACCATAGTTACAGACTTCAAAGGGAGAAACTCTGGTGAAGCCTTTGTGCAGTTTTCTTCTCAGGAAGAAGCAGAAAAGGCTCTGCTGAAGGACAGAGAGCTCATAGGACACAGGTACGATGCTCGAGTTACAGCTGCCACTTCACAGGAAAAGATTCATGCAGGGGAACACGTGGTATCAACATCTGTAAGTGGCTGCACAGATAGACAGAAATGTTTAATAAAAGGTTTTTTTTGGTCTGAAAATCTAATTTTGAATAACAGAATTTGGTGTTTCTCAGTAACTCTTAAGTTTTTTTGTAACAATGTGATGATACAAACATGTTTTTATGGATCAGCTGGATGTTTTTATAAGGTTTTGGTTGAAAAAGTGTCTGTTGGCAGAGAGATTTAAACCACATGAAAGAGAATTTTTCTACATTTTGATGCAAAAATAATCACCTTTTAGCTAAAAGGTCTGCTGCAGACTCTTTATCAGGATGTTTCTTCTTGTGCTTCTCGTCTTGTCTGCAGATACATCGAGGTGTTTCCCAGCAGCAGAGACCAGATTATTTCCAGTTGGAGAAGAAAAAAAACGAGTTCAAATTCTCTTCAGCAGGCGAGATCGATGTCTGCGCCACACAACCAGGAAGCTGGTGAGAAGACTCCTCACGTTATCTTCAGTTTATAATGTCCACGTTATAAACTGCTTTCAACTGATTAATTTCCTAATTTTATGGATGGAGTTTTTCATGATTGGAGACAAATTCTTTAAAATAGAATCTTATTTTTTAACTGAAATAATCTAATGAAAGTTCAGTAAAACCAGATTTGTTTATTTGTCATTTAAAGTCTCGGGCTGTTGTTTATTCATGTGATTTGTGCTGCATCAGTTTCGTCTGAAAGCTCCAACGTGCCGACGCATTACGTCCACATGAGAGGACTTCCTTTCCAGGTTTCTGGAGGAGACATCGTGAAGGTACTGAAAACAAAAGGTTTAGAACATCGTGTCTGATATCAGAACCGGACTGACCACAGCAGGTTGCTTCTTCTCGTGCAGTTCTTCTATCCTCTCGTGGTGTCGAAGATCCTGATTGAATGTGGATCTGACGGGCGGCCGAGCGGAGAGGCCGATGTTTACTTCAGCTGTCATAAAGACGCCATCGCCGCCATGTCCAGGGACCGCATGAACATAGGTAGGACCAGACAGGGACGTTAAACAGCGTCCCGCAGTCTGTAGAATATTTGATGCTTTTAGGTAAAAATGGTTTCAGATTTATTCTCACATATATTGGAGACATCACATGGTACAATGAATTCAATTCACTCTCCTGCAACTAGTGACACGATGTAAAGAAGGATAGAATCACTGATCTGAAGAGATCTGATTTTTTATGCTCAGTGAACGAACCTTCTATGAGTGGTAATATCAAAAATCCTACATTTTATCAGTTCATGAACACACCACATGATCAGTCAAGTCTTCTGTTGGTTATATATCTTTTAAGAGAATCTGTTCCAGTCCACAGAATCACTGAGTTATTTATAGTTTGTGTCATGTGATGTTACATTTATATAAACATCTGTTGTTATTTTGTAAGAATGTGTAAAAATAAGCAGAAATGAAAACGTACGATTTGTTTCACTTCCTGTCTTCTTCCTGGTCTGTTTGGGGTTTTAGGTCACAGATTCATCGAGTTGTTCCTGAATTCAACACCAGAATCTGACCAAAGGTGAAAAACTTTAAAAAACAGATTAATAAAGAGTTTTTAATCTGGATTAAATAAAAACAGCCTGCAGCCTCAGAGATGCTTTAAATTACCAACGATGTTCTTTCAAACTGTAGAATCTCGATTTATTGTTCATCTTTGTGCACAAACACTAACTCAACACGTTCTTGTCTTCAGGTGAATGTTGACACACAGATGCCCAGTGAGACAGAAGATCATATTTATTCTCTAAACCAGGGGTGTCGAACTCCAGGCCTCGAGGGCCACTATCCTGCATGTTTTAGATGTTTCCCTGTTTCTACACACCTGATTCAAATACTCTGCATTTCAACAAGTTCTGCAGAAGCCTGTTAACGACTTGTTCATTTGAATCAGGTGTGTTGAAGCAGGGAAACATCTAAAACATGCTGGATAGTGGCCCTCGAGGCCTGGAGTTTGACACCCCTGCTCTAAACAATAAACATTTCTGGTTCCAAAGAAACAAACTGGTCTTTATTTATTATTTTACTTAGTAATATTAATATAAATACTATGAATAATTTGGTTTAAAGGGACTTTTAAATCCAACAGAATCTATAAATAGTTCTCCTGATTGAATGTTTCCAGTGATATTTCATCTCTGAACTGATTATTTACTAAACATTATTCAGATGTGAATTCTTGAACAAACCTAGTTAAAGTCATTAGTCCTTCAGTGGAAAACAGGATGATGTTTTAAATCTGTCCTGGATCCTAAAAATAGTCCCTGAGCCAGTCAGAGTGACAGCCGAGCTCTTTATGCTTCTTCCTGCAGGCGTACAGCGTTAAAGTCTGAGAACCAGTTCCATGTTCATTAATCCAGCTTCAATAAACTGAGTTAACTTAAAGAAGGTGTGAGTTTCAGTTCCTGAACAGCTGATTTAAACCTGTACAACCAATACCTGGACTCACCTGAGACCATCCAGACCTCCTGATCCAGAGCAGATGCCACAAAATGTCAAATACATCAAACTGATGATGTGACTCAACAGGAGTATTTTAGTCCTTTTATTGGTTTTACTTATGAAGAACAGCCACAAAAATAACTTTATAAATTTATTGTCTATATGAGCATAAAGCCAGCAGACAGAACCGGTTCTGTAGGTTCACATGTTCTACAGCAGGTTGCTGGTTCCACATGTGCAGATACAAAGTGAAACGTCTCGTGGAGGTTTTAACACGCCAGTTTTATTTCTGCTTCTGTGCAGCTGAAACATCAAAAATAGAGTTTTAACAGTGAAAGACTAAAAGCTCATTCCTGTTTGCTGCAGCGCGCACGCGCACGCGCACACACACACACACACACACACACACACACACACACACACACACACACACAC
>SSNP01000030.1:781936-809484 GCA_006937955.1 Pachypanchax playfairii | reverse complement strand
GAGACAGATGTAAAGAAGGATAGAATCACTGATCTGAAGAGATCTGATTTTTTATGCTCAGTGAACGAACCTTCTATGAGTGGTAATATCAAAAATCCTACATTTTATCAGTTCATGAACACACCACATGATCAGTCAAGTCTTCTGTTGGTTATATATCTTTTAAGAGAATCTGTTCCAGTCCACAGAATCACTGAGTTATTTATAGTTTGTGTCATGTGATGTTACATTTATATAAACATCTGTTGTTATTTTGTAAGAATGTGTAAAAATAAGCAGAAATGAAAACGTACGATTTGTTTCACTTCCTGTCTTCTTCCTGGTCTGTTTGGGGTTTTAGGTCACAGATTCATCGAGTTGTTCCTGAATTCAACACCAGAATCTGACCGAAGGTGAAAAACTTTAAAAAACAGATTAATAAAGAGTTTTTAATCTGGATTAAATAAAAACAGCCTGCAGCCTCAGAGATGCTTTAAATTACCAACGATGTTCTTTCAAACTGTAGAATCTCGATTTATTGTTCATCTTTGTGCACAAACACTAACTCAACACGTTCTTGTCTTCAGGTGAATGTTGACACACAGATGCCCAGTGAGACAGAAGATCATATTTATTCTCTAAACAATAAACATTTCTGGTTCCAAAGAAACAAACTGGTCTTTATTTATTATTTTACTTAGTAATATTAATATAAATACTATGAATAATTTGGTTTAAAGGGACTTTTAAATCCAACAGAATCTATAAATAGTTCTCCTGATTGAATGTTTCCAGTGATATTTCATCTCTGAACTGATTATTTACTAAACATTATTCAGATGTGAATTCTTGAACAAACCTAGTTAAAGTCATTAGTCCTTCAGTGGAAAACAGGATGATGTTTTAAATCTGTCCTGGATCCTAAAAATAGTCCCTGAGCCAGTCAGAGTGACAGCCGAGCTCTTTATGCTTCTTCCTGCAGGCGTACAGCGTTAAAGTCTGAGAACCAGTTCCATGTTCATTAATCCAGCTTCAATAAACTGAGTTAACTTAAAGAAGGTGTGAGTTTCAGTTCCTGAACAGCTGATTTAAACCTGTACAACCAATACCTGGACTCACCTGAGACCATCCAGACCTCCTGATCCAGAGCAGATGCCACAAAATGTCAAATACATCAAACTGATGATGTGACTCAACAGGAGTATTTTAGTCCTTTTATTGGTTTTACTTATGAAGAACAGCCACAAAAATAACTTTATAAATTTATTGTCTATATGAGCATAAAGCCAGCAGACAGAACCGGTTCTGTAGGTTCACATGTTCTACAGCAGGTTGCTGGTTCCACATGTGCAGATACAAAGTGAAACGTCTCGTGGAGGTTTTAACACGCCAGTTTTATTTCTGCTTCTGTGCAGCTGAAACATCAAAAATAGAGTTTTAACAGTGAAAGACTAAAAGCTCATTCCTGTTTGCTGCAGCGCGCACGCGCACACACACACACACACACACACACACACACACACACACACACACACACACACACACACACACACACTAAAGCAGCATTTCCATCAGACCTTCGAATGAAAACTTCATAAAACAGTTAAAACCAGCTTATTTAATGAAAAACTGTTTAAACATCTTGGAATAAAACGGCCGTCACCACAGAATCAGCATGAGGATCGAAGCCTTTAACAGAGTAACACTAATGTTCTGTGTCCCGTGAAGAACAGAGGAACAAAGCATGAGATGATGTTTTACTATAAAAGAGAAACCTTATAGATCTACAAGCCACCAGCTGAAGTCAGCACCCAGCAGTCTGAGCAGCAGAACCTTCTGATCCTCTTGAAATTGTTTTTGGCACCTTGTATTTACTATATCAGATTTTTTTATCCAAAGATGCAGCTGCTTGGTGAGAAGACTCGGGTTCCAGATCTGCTTCTGGTCTGATAAATCAGATGAAAACATCTGTGTTTGTGTGAAGCAGCTAGCTGGAGGCAGCTACTGCCTCTTCATGCTAAGTTACACTAATTCAGTTTTATTTACCAAAGAAACCCAAAACATCTTGATTTATCACATCAACATCACATGACTCTACAGCTGAAGGACTATTAAAGATACAGAAACCTTTAACATGACTTTATTTAGTAAAATGTCTTTATAATAAACAATTCTGTCTGAATTTCTTTAAATGTGAAACTTCTGAGTGCAAACTAGTGAAAATCAGCAACTCCAGTTTTATATTCTACTTAAAATTAACTTAAAATAATACAAGTTGAACTTAATTCCAAAATTCATTCAGTTTTTCATGAATGAGTTGACTGTTTATTTCCAGCTTGGTGTGAGTTTCCTCTCAGCTGTTCCTCCGCAGCCTCATCAACCAAACAGCAAACCAGGAGGAGAAATAAACAGCTACCGAGCTGTTGGGATTAAAAATCTGCAAACACGTGATTTCAAGTGACGCGTACTGAAGCGTCTGGCTGAAAGCTGTAAAACCTCCATCAGAACTCGACGCTCGCAGGAGTTTTCAGGACATTTCAAGCCACAAAGTGAAAAGTGCTTCCTGTGATGCCCGTTTTCAGGTGAACGTCGTGCACGTTCATGTTGGCGTTGAAGCGTACTGCTGCAGTAACTGAGAGTAACAGGTGGTACACACCGTTTCTGGGAGGATGGAGGAAGGTAACGGCAGCAGGTTGGACACGCAGCTCTCACAGAACAAGCTGTTGCAGTTTTTACACTGTTTCTACAGAAAGACAGAAACAAACTGCTTCACATCTAAATCCAGTAAAAAAAGAAAAAAAAATCAGAATTTCTCACTTTCAACTCGACAGACTGTTTAAATTTAAATACAATAATACTCAGTCTCACTACTGATGGTTTAGTCTGGTACCTTCGCCCTGAGCAGGGAGTCGTCCTGTTTACACATGGTGCAGAGCGATGGCCAGCTGATCTCTGAACACGACTCCTCCTGAACACAAACCAAACAGAACTGAAGCTTTTTACTACTACTACTACTACTACTACTACTACTACTACTACTACTACTACTGTCATTTAGCAGACGCTTTTATCCAAAGCGACTTACATTGAGAGAACATACAAGCAAGAAATCAAAGAGAAGGAAACAATATAAGGAGGCGGACTGTTTGGAGTCCAGTTTAATTCCGACGCTGATACATCAAGTGTATCAAATTATTTTTTTTATTATTATTTTTTTTTTGTAGAGATAAACTCCCAAATCGCTATCATAAATCATAAATCAATTCCTCCTTAAGACTGAAAGTGTTCTTTAAAGAGGTGAGTCTTAAGTCTGCTCTTAAAAGTAGCTGCAGACTCTGAGGATCGGACCGAGTTTGGTAGGTCATTCCACCATCGGGGGACAACAGAGGAGAAGAGTTTGGAACATGATCTCATGCCACTTTGGGTTGGAAGCGCTAGATGTCTTTCAGCGGCTGAGCGTAGCTGACGCGTGGGAATGTAGGTTTGGATGAAGGAGTGAAGATACGTAGGAGCTGTGTGTGTTAGAGTCTGGTAAGCCAGAAGCAGAGCTTTGTATTTGATGCGTGCTGCAACTGGAAGCCAGTGCAGGGAAATGAGCAGCGGAGTGACATGAGCCCTCTTGGGCTGGTTGAAGACCAGACGTGCTGCTGCGTTCTGAATCATCTGCAGAGGTTTAACCGAGGACGCCGGAAGACCGGCCAGCAAAGAGTTTTTAACAACATTTCTCAACACGCGTGTGAAAAACTATCTGAGAAGATTAAAGCCTCACCAGCTCATCTTCATGATGTGACAAGGACCTTCAAAAGAGAGAGAAAAAAGTCTGTTTTCCTGCAACACTGAAATGTTTTGTGTGTTTGTGTGTGTGTGCGTGACTCACAAACTGGAACTCAGGCTGGTTTTATCCTCCGCCTCGCTCTGAGACTGGTCGCTGTCCCTTTTGACCAGCTGGGATTCTGGAGGACGCTGTCGGGGAAAGAAACAGGTGAGTAAAGGAGTGATGTGATTCCCTTCAGGACGCTCATGTGATTGCTCTCTTACTTTTGGGACGCTGTCCAGGTGTTTCCTCTGAGCAGAGCCGGACTGTCTGGGAGAGGCGCTGAGTGGATGCTTCAGTTCACGCTCTCGTCTCAGTTCCTGCTCCAGTCTGGACCTGAAACCAGACACCAGCTGATTGTTTATTACAGACTAAACATAATGAAACATGTTGGACACAACTGGTACAATTTAACTTTATATCCCACTCTGTTTATAACCCGAGTTTCAGATTATTTATTCATTCTGTTGACAGATAACTTGTTAATCCATTTGACAGGAGATAAAAACATTTAAAAAAGCAGAAAAACTCTGAAGATTTCCTAAAAATGGATCTGACTGAATAAAGTTAAAAAATTAAGACGAACTGAAGCTGAATAAAATCTCCATGTAGCAAAAAGTTCTTGTTTATCTCTGAAAGCAGCAGGAAGTCAGAGTTTATAGTGATAAAAGATCAATTCAACATTATATTTTCAGTATTTATTTAAGACAGAAGATGGAGCTTCATCTCTTCGTCTGTTCTTCTCTCTCATCACAGTCTTTACCTGTGTTTCCTCAGCTGTTCCACGTCCACCTGCAGACTCTCGATTTTGTCTCCAAACTCCTGTTTGAAGAGCCGGTTGGCCTCCAAAGCCAGATCTCTCTCCTTATCGGCCTGTTTGCATCTGATTATTGGACGATGAGGTTAAAATAAATTCATGGCAAAACAAAAAGTGGATGAAATCAAATGTAACTGGAAGGAAACACCAATTAAAGTTAAAATTAAAGAAAAAGAACAGAAAAATAAGATTCTAAAGACGGAGATCCAGCGAGGAAACTTTAGCCAAAGAAAATGAAGCAGGTTGGGTTTTGTTTATGGTTTTATTAGCCTAATGATGTCTACAGTTTACAGCAAAGGTATGTTCACACACAGTTCTGAATTAAGAAATTCATTTGGCCCCTTTATTTAGACTTTATCTCACTCCTGTGCCAACTTTAGTTAAATAAAAACAAACCCGTCTTTAAACCTCCGTTCAGAATTCTTTGGAGTAAAACTACAGAAAGTCTCGCTGCCTCCCAAATCTCCACGTTTTCTGGCACGTGAATCATCATCACATCAAACCTTTCAGACTCACTGCCTTCCAATCATGTCGTGTTTGCCTAAAAAAGCATTAATGGATGAGTTGGTACAAACTAAGGAGTAAATCTGATGTGGCGAACACATCTGTTGGAGAACTTTAGTAACTGTGGCTTCTAAACGGGTCGTTTGGGTCCACACTAAAAGCTGAAGCTGGAGAGTTACTGCAGGAGGTTGTTTAAAGATTTGGGTTTTATCACCAACAACAAAAGGGGCGCTGTACAGAAGAGATAACATCCTAGTTTGATTATGTCTATATTAGGCAGGTTGCATGATTCTGAGCTACTGCTGCAGCTGCAGCAGCTTTTCTGCTGCAGAGTTCAAGTTTCTGGCCTGTTTCACCAGATGTTTATCACTGATTCAGAAACAAACATGTAAACAAATGATGAGGAACATGAAGATAGGAGGAGGAGGAGGAGGGAGAGAAAAGGTGAAAGTGAGAAATCTGAGGCTTCACTGGACAGATACACTCTGCTGTAAATGTCCTGACAGTCAAGGTGTCCTCACCTGGATTCCAGCTGTTTTATGGTTCCTGACATCTGGTTTATTTTCTCCTCCAGTCGAACGATGACTTCACTCTTCTGCTTCGAGCTGGCGTCTGCATTCTGAGGAAGATGAGACATGTCAGTCCCATCAGTAAATACAAGAATAAAAAACCTCAAACTGCTTTTTATTCTATATAACAGCTGGACGACAGGTGGAGGGCGGAGCTTTGATACATGATGCATGTTCTTCAGTGTTCTTACGGGACGTGTTTTACATGTTTACTGATCGGCAGCAGCTTCACCTGTGACTTGTGGCCAAGCTGTTGGTTGATGGTACGAAGGTCATCCAGCTGCTGTCTGAGCTCCACCAGAGCGTCCTGCTTATCACAGATGTCCTTCTCCAGCATCTTCATGGACAGCTCCATTTCCTGCTTCATCCCGATCTGCACCTCCAGCTCTCGCTCCACGTCCTGCACAGAGATCAGCTTTTACTGTCACAGTTACAAAAAAAGACTTTAATTCAGTCAAAAGACCGCAGAGGAAAGTGAAACGCACCAATCGAAGCAACGTTTCCTCTTTGAGCTGCTTCCGTGTTTCACCCAGCGCCTGTCCGTCTGCTGATGATGCCTGAAGACAGACACAAGACTCGTTTTTTTTGGAAGTTCTGCAGTGTTTTCTGCACAAACTGAACACATTTTCTGTACCGGTGGTTGTTGCAAGTGGGACTTTTATGAAGTTCAAAGCCAAGTTTGGAAACACATCAGCTGTTTGCATGTTGTGCAGATGTTACAGAATAAACACGTACAAGCTGCTAAACTGAAAACACGACCGGAAACATCTGAATTCTCTGGAAATCAGTGTGAATGTTTGAATTATTCTTAGAACACATTAATCTCCAGTAGCAGAAACAGCAACTCGTTCACATAAAGGAAAAGACAGGTTGCTTATTTCATCTGGTTTTTTTGATGTCCAGCTGTAAAATGAAACGAGACGAGAACATTTACAAGAAAATAATCTGTTAAAAGGAAGTGGGTTAAATCCTGATTTATAAACATGCAGGTTATTTTTCCACCAGCTGTAACAGTCAGATTGTAAATGATGCTGCACATTAAACAAAGAAATATACAAAAAACCCACTAATTCCATGTTTTTATGGACGTTTGATGAAAATGAAAGATAGTGACGACTTGTTTACCTTCCTGGACTCCAGATGATACGAACTCTCCTCCTTTACTCTCTCCACATCTTCTTGTAAAGTGATGATCCTGTTATTTGCCACAGCGAGCTGCAGAAACAAACAGAAGAGCTCAGAAAACTAAACGCTCCCGACGCGGCTGCGTGTTTTCATCCAGACCAGATGACAGCGTGACTCTGAAGGCCCACCTCTTCTGTCAGCTTCGTGTTGGACTTCTCCAGAGCGTCTACTTTGGCCTGGAGGTTGTTTACTGATGCACTGCAGATGGACAAACAGGAAGTCACGAGTCATGTAACTCAGTAAGTTGTAGTGTTAAAAGCAGTTCAACCAGCTGGACGAACCTTAAATGTCTGTTCAGCTCCTCCACGTAGTTCTTCTGATCCAGGATGGCTGTGATCTGACCGTCACTGAGCACACAAACACAAACACGCCGTCAGTTTGAAGGAAACCGGGTCCGATCATCAGCAGATAATAATCAATATCAAATGGATTGATTATATTCTGTTCATTTGATAGTTGAGGGATGGATCTGGAGTTAAAATGGGCTGAAACAGAACTCAGTCTCGTTAAGAAAATGTTTTCTGCTTTTGTTTTTTCTAAATGTAAGAAAGTACTAAGTAAAACTTTATTTACACAGGACCTTTCAAAATAAAACTCAAAGTGCTTCACAACAAACACAGTATGACATATATATGAAATAAAACCAGGTCAAAGCCAGTTTTTTTAGCTGCTTTTTAAAAGAGATCATGGAGTCTGTAGACCTCAGGCTGAGAGGGACTGAGTTCCAGAGGGGAGGAGCCACTGCTGCAAACACATGTATGTTTTTAACCTGGTTTTCTCTAAACCATCAGACCCTGATCACATGACCTCAGGACCTGTTGGGGATGCAGGGCTGCAAAAGGTTCCTCATATAAGATGGTGTTTGATCATTAAGAGCTCAATAAGTTAAAACCAGAAGTTTAAAATGAGCTCTGTAACTAATGGCGAGCGAGTGCAGCTGATATAATAACAGACTGATGTGGGAATATTTGAGTGATTTCACATTCAGCAGCCCAAACCTTATAAATACAACATTTTTTACAGTTTAAATCTACACCCAGCTGTTTTATTATAAAACACTGAAAACATCTGGCAACCAGAGGTTTCCCAACTCGTAGTATGTGAGGTCTTCACAGATACCAGGATCCCATTTATAACGTAGAAAATAACGACGCAGTTACTGGATCGTGTGTGAGGATGAAAAACACGCTTTTATCTGCAGACATGTGACGGTCTCCCAAATCAAAATAAAAACACCAAACCACTTCCCTTTACTCTGGATCAGTAACACGATTCAAGGGTCCCGACACGTCACTCACCCCTCAGCACTCTTACTGCTGTGTCCACCATCTTTGAGGTACATGGAGAAGTCGATCACGCCGACCTGCAGAGGAGAGGTCACGAGTCATCTCATCAGATACTGATTAACACATGATGAAAGAAGTATCATGTGACCAACGTGAACAGTTTCCCATTAAAAAATAAAAACTACAACTTTTATTTTGAATCTTTTTTAACATTTCAGAATGAAATGAAAGAATCAAATCCAACTAAAATTGATAAGAAGAAGACGACTTGATTCAAACAGTCTGGAATAATCAGAAACGGCAGGAAGAATCAGATTCTAGAAGGATTTCATAACCCGTGTCACTCAAACGGGTTTATTCCCCCCCCAACCCCCCCGATCCCATTCAGATGTACAAACTGACTCGTGATCAGATTCTTCAGCTGATTCCCAGATGTGTGTGACTGAGTGAAAAACATCACGGTTTGGGTTTAGAATCTGAAACGTGTTTTTAACAGAACCCACACGCAGCTCGTTACATCATCTTTATCATATGATTCCTTGGTGTGTTTGAGCAGCTGTGAAGACGAGGAAGTGAAAGTGAAACCTGGGAGTCCAGGTCCTCGCCCTTCATGCACAGGTTGGCGTCGATGACGTTTAACCCAACAAGCAGCCCGGCGATGACGGCGCCCTCCTCCTCCATCATCAGAGCGTTCGGCTCATAAAATTCACTGCAGAGGAGAGACGAGACGTGAGCAGATTATCATGTGGACCAGCTGCTTGTTGGACAATCTGGACTGTAGAAAAGATTTCAGTTGGAGATTTTCTATAAATGTATCAAACATTAAAAAGCCACAATCTCTCAGAGCGCTGCGGAGCAGAAACATCTGGACTTCACATCTGTTTCTTTAGTTGTTTTGGACTCTGGTGGTCTTCGTATCCAAACTGACCTGAGCAGGTCCTTTCTGTTGATGATGGTCTTCATGTAGTCTGACAGCTTCTTCTGCATCAGCGCCAAGCGTAACCAGGCGCGTCCTCGTCCCAGAGGAGTTCTGGTAGAAGAAGTGGATTCAGATGATAAACATGTCTGATTGGAGGCGGATGTTTGGATCTAAGATTCAATTAATTCTAAAATCAACACAATCTTTCTGGATCTGCTTTGAAGGAGATGAAGAGACTCACTTGAGACCCGGCAGGTCTTTCACACTGGCAGTGATCTCCCCAGCTTCAGGCGTCAGCTTCTCCACCAGCTCCAGCGGACCCCAGAAGGACTTGTTCTGACCCAGGAAGGTCTTCTTAGCTAATGGTTCACATGCAGAGTTTGTATTTTTCATTGTGCTTGTTAAAAAAATCCTATTAAACCTTTTTTTATATGATCGGTTTTTAAAAACGTACTTTTTAGTCCATGTTTGAGGCAGTGCTCCATCACCACGAAGAACTGCTGCAGCGGCGCGTAGTCGGAGTCGAGCGTGCGTCCCAGGTTGAGCGCAGACTCGATCAGGCCTTTGATGCTCAGCTTGGCCATGTTCATCAGGTTCAGCCTTTCGATCGCAATCGGGTCTTTGGGATCTGAAAACACAAGCTGGTTTTAGCTGAATTATATCTGTTATAATGAAATCAGAAAGTCTGAATAAAGTTCAACCTTTAGGAAATAAAAATGAATCATTTTCTCATTTAAATCTCAGTTTCTTTAAATCTGAGTGACACCTGGTGAGACGACAGGTGAAACTCGCCACGGCAGCCGGGAAGAGGCAGAAAATCCTAAACCTCCTAAAAACTGATTTTATACGTCACAGATTAACAACATGAAACGAGTGAAAAAGAGTTTTAACTAAAAAATATTTTAAAAATGATAAAAAGTAGATGTATAGGTTAATAAAAGCCGAAACAAACTCATTACTCATTTGTGGCTAATTTATTATTAATGCCAGTTTTTATTATTTGGAGGCTTTTAGTTGACTTTTACTGTTATCCCATAATGCAGCATATCTATGTATATATGTTCAACACAATAAACATCTAAACAGGAACCTTTACAGGGGATTAATAAAGAATTTTATTCCATATTATAGAATTAAACATTCATCCAACAGACATCCAACCAAGTTAATACTTCTCTGATGTAACTAGATGTTTCTAGATGTACATCTTTTAGCCTCTTTGTGCCAATTATTTAATAAATCCCTTTAATTGTATATAAAATATTAAATATCATCTGAAAACAGAAGAAAAAACAGATGCCTCTTAAAACTGGAAAATCTGATATTAGATCCACATGAGTGAGAAAAAACGGACACTATTAAAAGTTGATAAACTTTATGGATCGATCACTCAGTTAAAAACATCAGAACAATCTGATTTTCTATCTGTTTCCTGTACAGATGCATGGAGGAACTTGGGACGGGTAAAACCAGCTGCACGCCGGTCCCGGATGCTACATGGACTTTACCGTTCAGCTGAGATGTTAATGCAGACTGACACCTGCATACACGAGTTCATTGTTTCTGTTGCATCAGTGTTTGGAGTGTTGAGAGATTACCATGGTTACAAAGCTCAGAGAAAGAGATACACAAAAACTCAGAGCTCTGAAGACCAGCAACATCCCAAATAATCCCAAATAAACAACATTTCTACTGAATATAATATTTAACAGGATGGAGCTGATTTCCAGGATGTTTCCCTCTCAGGAAGCTCATCGTGACACACAGCTCAAACAGGACATCAGCACTGTGTGAAGGTCTCAGATCTCTGGACCTTGTGTATCACCACACCCTGATCAGGATCACAACATGCCCATAAATCCCCTGTACCTTCGTGGGCCGGCTCTGGGTCTGGCGTGAGCGAGATGTCGTTGAGCTCACGAAGGCAGAGCCACTCGCCATCGACAGAAACGCGAAAGTTGCAGAGATAGATGGTCTCCCGGGCGGCCTGAGTGATCTTGTCTGTGGTGGGAGTCGGGGTCTCGCTCTGAGGCGTCAGATCAGACATGATGACTCAGCTTTCACCAGGCAAAAATCAACACCACCACAGGAAAAAAAAGGCGTAGCAGCCTTTGTTACAGGAGCTAACAACGACCAAACCCCGGCTGCTGAGAGAGAAGAGGAGCTCAGAGAGGATGAAGAGAGAAACTAAAGAGGAAAAACAAAAGCTGAGATGAAGAAGTCCCACAGCTGCTTTCAGCAGGTGTCTGAAGAAGTGCTGCTCTTCCTCCTCTTTATGCCTGCATCCTCCCCTCCTCCCTACAGCTGAGTGTCTCTCCTCCCCCTTCTCACGTCCTGATCTCCCTTTTGTGCAGACTGGAGATCTGAACTCCAACCGAGCGCTGGAGGAAAAAAATCACAGCTCTCCTCGGATCGGCTCAGCACCGGCCTGCTCTGATTGGACTGCCTGTGCTCCGCAGTGAATGCACTGGGTGGGTGTTGACCAAGATGGCTGACAGAAGTGCTGGGCAAAGCAACACACTCGTCACGTGAGCAGATGGTGCATGCGTAAAGAGAAGAGGGGGGTTGGGGGGTGAAGATGGTGGACCCTAGAGTAACAGTGAATGCTAATGATGCAGCTTCTGGTTCTCATTAAACAGACGCTTTATAATTCAATCACTGATCCGGCGGCGGCCCAGAGGAGGAGGAAGGAAAAGGGCCAAAGGTCTCCAAGTGGCAATAATATTTAATTTCCTGGATGTTTATGAACCTGTCTGATCAGATTCAGCAGACAGGAGGGCCTTGATGTGTTACAGCTGATTCCTCTGGTACACGCCCCCTTATGCACAGGTGACTTTCTGTAGGTTTAAAGCATCTGGAAACAGAGTGTGGGGGGGGGGGTGCACACCCACTCCAGTAAATTACAGTAAAATGTACAAATACCATCATTTCTGCACAATGTAACAGCTGGTCCACATCAACTTACTGTCAAATCAGGATAACATGAAATAATGTATTTCTAACAAAGTGCAGAAATTCTAAATGTTTTGTTCTGTGGGAGTTTAATGCAAACAGATTTCTTTCATTGTTCCTCTTTGAAACCAAACTATTCCAGCGTTGTGGCTTCAGAAGTTCCACATATCCTAACGTTCATCTCCTCGACTGTATGAAGGGAGATTATTCTGGAAATAAAACTTCAAACACATGGAGACTCTGACACTTCCTGATTCTAAAAACAAACACGGAGTCATTTGAGAATGACGTCAAAGAAATGATGGACCATCACCTCTTTTTTTACCACAGAGAATCAGAGACTTCCAACTTGGCAGAGTTGTGATTTACACCAAAAATGAAGCTGGATTTTTTTTAAAAAGCACCCAGACCATTTACTGTGGAGTTACATGCAGATGTGTTAAAAACACCTCTCTATCTCACAATGATGAAGAATCCTTAAAAACATTCCTGGATCCAGATGGTGACCCGGATCACCCCCAAAATCTACTCACTTCTTTTTTGGACCATTTCTGACCTTTCCTGAACATTTCACCAGAATCCATCCAGAACTTTTTGAGTTATTGTGCTAATACTCAAACCCTGGTGAAAACATAAACCTACTGGTTGAGATAAATGCTTGAAGTTTGAATTTTCCACTCATGAGTGACAGTGAATGCAACACAATAATAAACTCTGCGCAGATAAATCTCTGGAATCTAAAAAGAACTCGAGACTTTACTGAACTTCAAACAGCTGGAATTCAGTTCCAAACAAAGAGGCAGACACCTAAATACAGTTTTGTGTTTTTAGCAATATGTCCCAATTCAGGAGCTATAAATACATCTGACTAGTTTCAGATTCATTCTTCAGATATAAACATCAGTTTATTTTGCTACTTCATGACGAGCTTTAAACATATTAACCAGATAAATTACAGATCTCAAACATCTGAAAACGGTGAAAATACCTAATCACTTTGTCTCTGTTTACAGAAATTATTAAACTTGTTTTATATTTGTAAAATTAGTAGAACAACAGCTCGACAGCAGAAACAGGGTTGTTGATGTTAGCCAACACCCTGCTGGAACTGGTTTTAGGCACAGAAAAACTTTTTAAAATAACTTTGAGAGCACTTACTTCTCTGCCTTGACCCGATTCTTTCAATCTTGAAGTCATACTGTTGAAGCGGGCTGGGTGACACCGAACCTGCTTTTCCGAACCTCAGATTCGAGTCTAACGCCTCCTTAAAGTAAATCACAGAAGTCGGGGAGAGAGTTTCATCTGGACTGTCAGCGTGTCCGTTTTCATCCGAGGAATTTTGTCTCCCAGAACTTTGTGAAACATCTGAGGATGACTGCAGAGGTTTATCCAGCTCCGCCATCCTCTTCCTCCGATCAGATCTTCTTCATGTGACCAGTTGCCAGTCCGCGGTCAGCTAGCTAGCTAAGATCCGCCACCGCTGTGGTGTTAGCTAATAAATCAATAGTCTTCAATCAGTCTGCATTCCAAAATACCACAGCAATTACTCCACCTCTCGTCTTGCTCTCAGCACACTGACCCGGAAATAACTGTGTATTAGCATTTTGGTCAAATCAGTCGGGGATTTCGCGAGAGTTCTGCGTCAGCAAACCAGCCGCAGCCAGAGATGCTAACCAAAGGGAGACGTGACGTTAGTAACAGATCCATAAGCAGCAACTGAATCTGTAAGTGTTCCCATGATCCTCTGCGACATTGGTCACGCATTAGATGATTTTGTGCTTCTCCACTTGTTTAAGAGTCTCTGCCTGGTATCGAGTAATACCTTCGGTTTCTGGAAAACATTCAAATAACCCTAACACTTTCAAAAACAAAGATAACTCACTTTTATAGAATAGAATAGAATAGAATAGAATAGAATAGAATAGAATAGAATAGAATAGAATAGAATAGAATAGAATAGAACAGAAAGCTTTTATTGTCACTATACAAAGTACAATGAGATTTGAAGCTTCTCTATAGCTACAGTGCACACATAACTTGAACATAACATAAGTAAAATGTAAAGCTATAGTAGAATATAAAAGTATAAAATATAAAATTACAAATAACTTTTTATAAACTCTGCAAAGTTTGTGCTAAAGTTAAAGTGGTTGTAAATCATGTGTTTTAAACACACTGTATTCTGGTCTTGTTCATACATCAGTTAATTTCACCTGAACATTTCAGGTAATTTTTAGGCATGGGCACAAAAAAAATATTTTGGTCTTTCACTGACTTCTATGGCTGCAAATGAAGGGAGAAACAGAGTTTTGTAAAAATGCAATAGCCACAATGCACAGCAGGAGGAGACACAGGATTTTATGAGAATAAACAGGTTTGCACATTCTTCAACTCTGGATATTTTATTCAGTGGAAATGACAACTAAAGATAAAACATCAAAAGAGATTTTATGAACATTAGGCTACCAGCTTGCAAATTTCAGTTGCAACCGGATTGAAGTTCAGATTCCACTGACAGAATCTCTAATCTACATTTGATAGATTTGAAAAAATTCTAGAACAAAACACAAACCACAGTATAATAACACTCAAGTAATGGGATGAATTAGAGACAGTTGTATCTAGTTCAGGTTGACTGTTTCTTCATCTTTGTCCGAGTACAAGAATTCTTTTTAAAATGTGAGATATCACAAAAAGAAATACATTCAGTAAATAACATTAAAAACAACATCACTGCAGAAAAAAAACTAGAAATATCAAGATAAAAGACGTAAATCAAATTTAAAAAATAAGAAACCAAATTTAAAACTTCTTTGTTAGATATGATAAACTAATGATTGAGTCTTTGTCAAGTCTTAGAATGAATAACACATCATGTGTGACTGTGTAGTTATTAATTTCAGAACAATGAAGTAAAAACTAGTTGGATCACCTTGATCAATCAGGAACCTTTAATGAAAATTGTTATCTGAGACCTAAAACTTGTTTTATTTAAAACTGAAGTTAAATTAGATCATTTTTAATGCTAGATGTATTTTGACATTTTTCAGGTTAATATTTACAGCATTCTCTTATTGGACCGTGTTTTAAAGACAACAGAGGAGTAGGATCTACTTTTCCTGGAAGAATTTCACATCAAACGCTGCAGCTGGTTCAACGTAACACGTAAAGATCAGAGACATCAAAACGCAGCATCGGTGGCATGAAACTATGAAACATCAATATCCTGATGTAAAGACCCCCTCAAAGCCTCCTTTAAAGGGAACCAAGGTTCAAATACTTTCTTTCATATTTTACTTTGAAATCAAGTTGAGATTGAATGAAAACAACCAAGTGCACAACACGGTTGTACCTTTTCAACATAATCCTTGATTTTCCAGCAAATACAGATGGTCATGCATGAGGGCAAATATAATATTGCTGACATGCAATTGTGCTTGTAAAAGTGTAAAACAGCCCAGCAGCTGTTTTGTTTTATACTCTTTGAATGTGGGATGATGTGCTCTCACATCTCCGTGTGTGAGATCTGCTGAACTGATGTTAACTTTAACAATATTTTGTGTTATGAATAAAAACATAAATACTGTTTTGAGAACAAATTTTAAATGCAAGTCTAACCGCAGGAAAAACACGAGACAGTGATGTCTGTGATATTCTGAGAAAACTTGTTTTTATTTTAAAAACTAGCTGCAATTTTTACAGCCAAGAAATTCTCCAAAACATTCAGACGTAAAATATTTGCTCGAACATGTAAAGATGTAAAGATGTAAAACATGTAAAGGAAAACAAACAATAACAGCATTACAAAGAATTTAAATTTAACTAAAACAAATCACTTTGTGTGACATGATCATTTAAAAAATCAAATAGCCTATCTAAAATACTCAGCAAGAATCGTTTTTAAAAACAGATAAAACAGAATATGATGGCAGCACAAACTGTAGAAATTAATCCACCTGTTCCATGGAGGTTGAAGCAAATTTACAATCTTTCACAGAAAATCTCTAATAAAAGACAATAATAAATGAATTCATAATATGTGAAGTAAAACAGATCACTTGTTTGTTTCTCAAGGTTCAGAAAATACATAAAAACCTCCAGGTTTTTTTTTGGCAGGTTCCCAAAAAGCATCCTGGAGGTTCCTGTTGGAACAAACACCTGCTGCACATTCAGCAAAAAACATCTGTTGTTCCTGAGATAAATCCAGGGGACTGAAGCTGACAAAGGGGAGCTCTGCTTCACAACCGAGTTTCACAAAAACAGACGGTAGCAGCTGCGTGTTGAAACTAAACGCTGCTCTGAAACACGTTTTATTAAGGCTTCGTGAATTAAAGATTATTGTCACGTCTGAGTAGAAACCAGATGCATTTTATGGATAGAACTGTATATTTATTAATGCAGACTGGATAATTTTAGGAAAAGATATTATGTATATATTTACTTACAAACCAAACAACAATCCAATTCAATAAAAGCGTTTTTGTCCTGTTATGTTACAAATAAACGGCAGAATAAGACTTTTATTACTTTAAATGAACATGCATTTTCAGACCTGTATTTTAACACTAACTGGTTCACTGAATAAGTGACGTAATTGTACAGTTTAGGCCTTCAGGACCTCTGATGCTCTGTCAGCTTGTAGTTTGGATTTTATGGCTCATTAATTTCCGTATTGAAGCGACCCTGAACCATCAGGTGTACATGGATATTTGTACCAAACAAAGACGCTAAACTCACTGAACTCCCAAAAGGCTGCAAACCTCAAACGAACAGAGGGAACTAGAGGCAATTGAATTCTGAACTTCAGCTTTGAGCATAAAAAAATAAATAAATCAATAAACACACAAGAAAGGGAAAGAAAGAACAAACAAATGAACAAATCCTGCAGAAAACTGCAGACAAAAGGAGACACAAACCAACCAGAAAACCTGCAGATTAAACCTGGGCATGTTTTCCTTCATCTGTTCATCTATTTGGGTCTTAGTTTGGTAATATTTTTTGCTAATTGATGCTAATTTGCATCTCTTATGACTGATTTGAAGAAAGTAGAAGCTGAAAGTAGAAACTTTGCTTACATACTGAGACGAGATGAGATGAGTGCTGGTCTGACCTCTAAATCTTCAGGTTGTTCAACCTTCATCATCACTTATAATGTTTATATGATATAAATATATCATCTGGAGCATCTTCTCCTCCTGTTGTACTAAGATTTATCAGGTTGGTCTGAGACTTCTTATGAAACCATGTTTAGGAGCCTTCATGGATGGATAACCTCAGAGGAACACTATGAACAAACATCGTAGACTTTAAACTGTAAATGCGCCACTTATATAACAATTTTCTGAGATTCTGTATGTGCAAATACAAATGCAAGAAAAACATTACAAAATAAAAGATAGTTTGACATTTTGTCCTTTAAAAAAAGCATTGAACATATTCTGTACTAGACAATAAAGTTGAAAACCTAAAAAAACAACAACTTTGGAATCAAGTCCCAGATTTCTTTTATGTAACGACATTTTCATTAAGTGTTTAATTTGCACATTATGATGCATATGTGTGATGTAAATGTAGCCCAAATGCAGAATTTGTTGGTTCTCGTTCTGAACAAGCTCCTTCCACCAGGTGGCGCTGTGTTTCTAAAATACACGTTGTGTCGTTCTGAACCTGCAGCACAGGTGAAGTACAGAATTCCCCAAATAAAAAAACTGCATTAGGATGTTGCAGGATTTCATCTTGTCTTCAGGAATCAGTTGCAGATTTCACCACATCGTCACCAAAATCTGAGTTTTTATTTGTTTTGTTGACAGTTTAAATCCATCCATGAGTCTTCATACTCTTTTCTCAGAAAGTAAAACATCTTTCATGTCTCGTGATGTTTCCAACCAGCTGTCTGCTCTTTTGGGATGTTTTTGTTTATATATAAGTGTTTTTCCTGATGCATAAACCTTTTAAAAAATGTTTCCTTGTATTAGACGGAAACTGTCCAGGCAGAGTGACAGCTGGACTCGGACGGGTTTGAACGCTGGGTGAGTGTGCAGCGGGGGGTGGGGGTGGGGGGGTCTGACAGTCTGACCTCCCCCCGGAGGAGTGGCGCTGAATGAAGGATGGTCCTGCAGAGAGAGGCGGCGGCAGACGATCAGCGCAGTGACACACATAAAGTTCCTGCAGCTGTGGAAGTCCACTTCTTCACTTTCATGTGTCCACCGCGGTGACAGCAGAGCCAGAGAACAGGAAGAAGACGGTGAGTCCATTGAGAAGTTCGGACCGAGTTACTCAGGCCTGTCGGTGCGCGTGAGACCTTGTGTGCGTGCGTGAGGACGCGTCTTTTCCCATGAACCAAACTCTTTCTGTTCATGCAGGCTGTCACTCAGGCACCTTTTACACGGTCACATTTATGGTTCTTGCTGTGCGCGTTTCAGCTGAATCAGATTCTAACGAAACAAGCTGCATGTAAATGTTCAGCAGGAATCTGTTTGATGTTTTAATGGGATTTATTTCAACCTGGATGTTTGGAGCTGAAGCAGCTGCATGTTTCTATGAAGTGACCTAATTGTTACAGTGTTTGCATCACATGAGTCTGTCTCTGATCTCTCATCATGATAAAGTTTAAACTGATACATGTGAGCAACTTCTGTTAACCCTTCCTCCCTGTGTTGCTTTTACAGGTCAAACATCATTACCATCATCATCCTCACCACCATCATCATCCTCCTCACCACTATCAGCAGCAGCAGCGGCGGCGGTGGCGGCGGCAGCTCTAGTGAACTTCTCTGATCAGCTCATTCAGTGAAGAGATTCATCAACCTGAAGAAATGAGCACCAACAAGAAGTGAGTGACCTGATGTGGATTTTTAACTTCATGCAGAAACTTTTCATCTTAAATGGGTTGAAAACAGCCCAGATTGATGCACAAACAGGAAGAAGCTGCTTCTGTAACTCAGGTGTGCTACAGGAAGTCTGAAAACAAGACAATATATAATTAAAAAAATACAGATTTAAGACCAACTTTTTATGACCAATATCATGATCCTTTCTAAGACGTATGTTGAGCCTGACATGCAGACAGAGGTCAGTTTGTGTTGGAACATGTTAAAGCGTAAACACAAGAGCAGTCTTGTAATTACTTTGTAAGTATTCAGGACTCAGAGGAAACACCTGAGTAAGAATTATCTGTAAACTATAGGAACCTAAACGCAACGTAACATTCACAAACACTGTTTGATTTATTCTTGGTTGCTTTCAGACGCTCAGGTCACACCTCAACTTTACAGTTTCTTAGTTACAGTTTTAAATCTAAACATAAAGATAAAATAAGAACCAGATGTGAGTCCAAGACACGCAGAGAGACGTTTGAATTATCCCCGACTAAAACTGTAATTACAGGACTGTTAATTATATTATTAACTACTATTTATTATAATTAAACTGTTGGAAATATATTTAAAAATTTCACAGTGGGAATTTGATTCTTATTTATTTGATCAGGTTATTTTTTAAACTTATACCGAAAACATTAACTTCAATTACAAACTCACAGAAAATTAAATTCAAGTTAAAATCTCAGTGTGACAATCAGGTAAACAGCTACTGTGGAGGTTAATGCTTAGACCTGCAAACAATATGAAACCCTGAGGGAAAACTGAAGGTGCACGTTCGACAGGAGAACATGAGCATGTGCTGTAACTCATCACCAGAAGTCTTTACACTGGTTCATGTGTTTTATCACTCAGTCTGAGGGTGGAGAAGAATCTGCTCCCCAAACAGATCCAGAATCAGCTGCATGCAGATTATTGTATGTTCTGTCAGAGCAGAGAGACTGATACGTTATCTGTGACGTGAAGGAGCGATTTACAGCAACAATGAGAGCAAAGTAACAGGTTCTTATTGCTTGTAAAGTCTGTAATAAGGTTGTTTTATAGCTGAGCCATTAATGAAATCACTCTCTGCTTTTACATGCATGAACTACAAATGTATCTGATTTTAGTTTAGGTCATCGTGTCTGGAGAAACGCGGTCATGTTTTCACATAAGAAACAGAAAAGTTACTCGCAACAAGTAACAAGATCAAGGCTGAAGCTGAAACCTCTTTGTTTTTACTGAAAACGAGATGCAGAGTTGCATGACTGCAGCCATGAACTCACTCACCATCCTTAAACATGAAATCTGAGTTTTAGTCCCAAACATGTAAAAGGTCCAGCTCGGCTTTGTTCTCCAGGTTTCTGAACTGATGCAGGAAGTTGGACTTTTCGTTTGACGGACCAACTCGTCCATGGGACAAAGAACATCTCCAACATGTTCTGATCAGGGGGTTTTTCCTCTGACCTCATGACTCATATCAGACTCAGTTTCTCTGGATGTGTCTTAAAAAAACACTGAAATTAAACTGCTGAATGTGCTGCTTTTATTTGGAAATCATCAGTTTGATACGAGCAGCCTTCAACTCATCAGATTATTAAAAACACCAGCTTATTAATCAGCAGTTTGTGGTTGTTTATCTTTCATATTACAGTTTAAATCTAGTTAAGAGATTTTTCTGGTACTGAACATGTAGTTTTTCTTGATGACAACATAACCCTGAAAGGGCAGGCTTGTTGTTCCTGGTAGCAAATCAAATCATAAAACAACATAAAGGACTTTATTTTGATATATTTTGTTTTGACTCTGATATGTTTTTATAGTCATTCACTGGCAGCTAAGATTAGCTATAACAGATTAAAAAAGCAAACATTAAAATCAGAACTGTTATCTGAGAGGGGAGTTCAGGAAGTGACTTTCTCAAGTGGAAACAAAGTACAGAAATGTTCAATTATAAAATGAAGTCAACTTTAAAGATCACTCATTAACTCTTTTAGTGCACAAAACCCTCCGATGTTTTTGCCTCATCTTGTGTTAAATTCAGGGTAGATTTGTGTTTGAGCAGCTCAGTTTGAGCCTGTTATATCCAGAGTTGTTCCATAGGTGGCAATGGAGGAAGAAGGAAGCGCAGAGTGGGTGAAGATCAGCGATGAACCGCTTCAGCTTTCAGTTCAGATTCACTCAGAATCTGTAACTAGAAAAACAAAGACTGATTTTTAATAAAGATTCAGCAGTTATCAGAGTTTTGAATGAAATTGATTCAAACTCTGAGAATAAACTCTAATAAGATCTAAAACTTTCCCTCGATGTTTAAATGTTTGGTTCTTTTATCACAGTGAAAAAATAAAAACTGGTAGAATTTCAAAACAGAATAAAAAATCACAACAAATCTTATTTACACTGAGTTTCAGTTATGATCAGTCACAACATTTGGAAGTAGTATTTCTGTTACCATGAGTGGTAAACCATAAAAATCCTGAAAATTAAAACAAAACAACAACAAAAACATTTGGAACCACTTGTTGAAGTGGTTAAAAACATTCACACTGTAGGACATGAAACATCCATCATGTGCTGAAGATGGTTCAGCCCACTGACCTTTGACCTCTGAGTCACTCAGATCTTATCATCCCTCCTGTTCTGTGCAGAATTAAAGAAATGATGAGCATTAATTTACTCCCCATTTACCCAATTAATGAACATATACAGTAACATTATTTTACAAATGTTCCAGTTAAATGTTTTCACAGCTGAGAGTCTTTTTAATGAGAAAAATCATCCAAATAATCCAGAAACAATCATCATTTAGAGAGAGCTGATGTGTATTTGCTAGATGCAGTTTAATATTAGTATTATAAAAGATTTGATGTATCCAAATCCTGAATCAGATAAATAAATCCAGAGATTAGCAACTATATGTTTACATCATGAAAACAGAATCAATGTGTCAAAAACAAAGTCTCTTCTAAATGCTTCTGTGTTTGGAGGGAAAGTATCAGTCAGTTGCTGCTGATCACATGTATTGATTTATCAGTTTTGTGTCTGGAGCTCACAGGTGTGTGTTAACACAGTGCTAAAGAGGAAAGGCATTAACCTTATAGATGCAGCTGCTTATTAATCTAAGAAAGATTAATTTCAGCCTGAT
Source organism: Pachypanchax playfairii (assembly GCA_006937955.1). Taxonomy (NCBI): domain Eukaryota; kingdom Metazoa; phylum Chordata; class Actinopteri; order Cyprinodontiformes; family Aplocheilidae; genus Pachypanchax; species Pachypanchax playfairii. Next base: position 787,457 of record SSNP01000030.1, on the reverse strand, counting down.
CTCACATCAATCACAGCTGACGTCTCTGAAGTCCTCAGGAATGAAACATTTCAGTCATTTTTTTTAAGCTGATGTTTGTCGGGAAACAGAACGAAGTGTTTGATGTGAGGTGTGTGTGTGCAGAGACGTCTCACCGAGCAGCAGAGGCTCCCACACGCCGGCCTGTTACGGACCTGTGTGTGTGTGTGTGTGTGTGTGTGTGTGTTGTCACTTAAGCAAAGCTGGTGTAATCCTGTAAGGGTGGATGAGTAGACGGACATGTGATGCCCCACTTGTTTCTTAGGTGGAGGTTGTCAGGGGAGGGGAGGGGGGGGCAGCAGGCATTAGCAGCCAGATGGAGCAGCTTTGTTGTGTGTGTGGGTGTGTGACTGATTAGACACATGAATTATTACGTTTATTTGAAGTTTTTATCTGTAATTCAAGCTTTGTATGAAAGAAACATGAGGTTTTGTTGGGCTCACGTCTTTGTGGTTTCAGCACCACTCCTTCTGTCAATCACACCTAATTAACAGACTTCCTGTCCTCTCCGTCACCCTCCTGTTCCAGATTAAAGCCATGACATTATACCAATCGCCTGCGTGTTCAGCCCTCCTCAAGGACGACACACATTCCTCCCGTCCGGCTTGTTTACTTGCTTATTATCACGTCTTTTAGGTGCAGCTTCTGGAATTTTAGGGTTGTTTGTCAAGGATTTTTTAATGGGTGGAGATGAGCACCACCAGCAACACCAGAGCGAGTCCCAGTCCCAACTTACTGCAGGTGAACGAGCCAAGGCGGTATGGCTCCACGCTGTCGTTAGAGGAGAAGTGTGATCAGTCTTTCTTCCTCTTCTACTACTACAGGATGGAGGATGAGGCGGTGCTGGACCGCGGGGCATCCTTACTCAAACACCTTTGTGATGAGGAGGAAGTAGAAGGTAAGTTTACCTGTTTGATTTATCTTCTTGTGTTAAAAATCTTCTGTCTAAAAACAATATTCCTTGAGGAAATGTACTTAAATCTAAAAAAAAAATATCTAAAGCAGTAATACAAACATAAACATGACGTACATGTGGTCTATAACACAGATGTTCAATGTTCAATATAATATGAATAATTAAAAACTCTCTTTCAAATTTACCAAATCTCCCCTCTGAGCAATTTGTTTGTTCTTCTCAATATATTTTATTAACAGTAAAATCACCTTTATTCTTTAATTTCTGTCATTTGAAATCCAAATGTATTTTCAAAGTAAAGGCACTCATTGATAAAAGCAGAGGGAGTGTTGTTCAGCCTTTTAAAGACTGCCAAATTGGCTCATGTCCTGCATGTACACCTCGGATCTCACCTATTAAGTGAGCTGGCATGATGAAGATGTGGAACAGGGACCATGTGATCCAGTGTTTACATCACTAATCCCCACAGAGACCAGCAGAACAAGAGTAGAGACAACGTAACAGGGTACTGATCATTTAATAACAGAGAAAATGTCTCAAGTCTAAAGTAAATTTATGAAAATATTCAAGTGTTAATTGTAACCTAAAGGACCGCTGAGTTAAAATACTGAAATGCTAATTAAAAATTACAGTTAATGTATTTAATATTAAGACAAATGAATGTAGATGTTTCTGATTATATTTCAAATAAATACTAACTTTTTGTTTTGGATTTTACGCCATGTTGAATTTATTTTGTTTCTGATCAAGTTTTACTCTCAGAAATAATAAGAAATAATTTATAGAAGTTTTTTAAAACTTATTTTAGTTTAAATCACTTGGATGATGATGTTTTCTGTTGCCTGGCAACGAGGTTTGTTTTAGATGCTGATTACATCAGCCAGCAGGAATCGTCACAGGTTTTATGTCTGTATGCAGCCTCTGGTCTTTATGCTTTTCTATAGTATGAATCTGTGAACCTCCTGCGGTGAGACTTATGTAATCCATCATAATGATGTCTACATTTTATGCATGGACGTCCAGAGGACAAGGCTTTTTATGTCAAGCTGCTTTAACCTGCAGAGTTCTGCACATATCAGAAAGAGAAAACGTTCTCCTTTATCCAAACTTTAGTTTTTGTTCTGAAGAGTTCTGCCTGATTCAACATGTACAGTAACTTTAGGTTTAACTGTATATATTGAATGTGTTGGTGCTTTAGTATGCTGCTGGTGCTCCATGGCGTGTTGCCATCCTCCTCGCTGGTCCCAGTGTTGTTGTTTCCAGGGAATCTGGCTGGACTGTTGCCTCTGCTCAGAAATCTAGCGAGCTAAACAAACGTCCCAGAAAACAGACAGCTTTAATTTCATTCAGTGTGCAGCTTCAAAAGAACTTCTCCTTCTAGCTCCCTTAAAAAAAGAGGAGGAAGTGGTTTCACAAAGCTGCACTGGCAGTGAGCAAATCTTCTTTTTTGGTCCCTCGCCTGAACTTTTTTACTTTTCCTTCTCCTGCATCACTCTCCTCTTCCTTCTTTTACCTCTTTTCTTGTTGTCCTTCCAGTACAAATAAGTGCATCGTCTTCATTGTGTCTTTATTACAGCATTCTGTCTCTGTCACTATTTGTTTTACACTTTGACCATCTGATGTGTGTTTTTATTGGACCTGTTGGTGTTGGAAGATGCACATCTCTCTGCAGCTCTAATACATTGTTTTTATGAAACGGGGTTGTGTTGAGTAGTTATGATTAGTCAGTATCTTAACTGCAGACAGCAGAACTCAGTCTAGAGATTTATAAACAATCAGAGAGGAGTTACTCTAAGAACTAATCAGAACTGACCTCCATTAACATGAAATTAAATAAGAAATCAGTTTTGCTTTGAGTTGGATGCAGATTGATGCAAAGGAGATTATAAATTCATCAAATAATTCTACAGTTTTTGATTTTTACTTATCAGAATTCACCGTCCATGATGGAAGTTACAAACATTCTCAGAATAAATAAATTCAACTTTTAATTATGTGTTTCTCTTTTAGTAGAAGATGCTGGCTCTACCTTTGCTGCGTTTGATCGTGTGTTTCCATGTTTTCACATAAACATGGAACAGGGGCCCTCTTTGTTGAACCAAAAGCCTGTTGGGTCAAAGTTCTGATATGGGTGATGCTGGTCAGGTTTCCAGTTGTTTGTCTCTTTCTGTTTATGTCTGTCTCTGTTTTATTATGATTTTTCACTACAAGCATCTGTTCTGATTGGAATTATCCTGATTGATCGGATCCAGATTGGAGGTGGAGATGATATGGAACTTTTAAAATACTTGATGTTAGCTTAATGTGGTTAGCTGCTGGTGTCAGTGAATTTTGATGGACCTCGAAAGAAAACAAAACTAAAAACAAGGCTTTGTCTATGAAGAGAATAAAGAAGACTATTGTGTGTTTTAAAGAGTGATCATTGTTTGTTGTGTCCAGAGGTTCAGTCACTTCCTGGTTGGGTCATGTGCTGTGCTTGGCTCAGCTTTACTCGACCTGATCCAAAAGGAGACCTTTGACTCAGATGGAGTTTTTCTCTCAGGAACATTGTTCAGTTAAAAAACTGTTGTTTTCTTTTGGCAGATTTATGTGAAGTAGCAAAAATAAAAACTTCATAAACTTTGAATCACTTGTAACTGTATCTCAGTTTTAACTGATGAGAAGCTACAACTTTTCATCCTGTTGACCGTGTACATGTCAGAACAGACATGGGTCACTTCATCATCAGGGTTGTTTCTAGATTAAAGCTTTTTCAGGGCTCTGTATGTCTCTTATGTATTAATAAACCAGTTATTATTTGACCAGTTAGTTGGACACAAATACATTTTAACATGTTATCCAACAGCAGTGTATCAGTGTGAATAGATCTTTCTTGTTGTTAGTTAGATATCTGGATGTTTCCGTTGGGATTTTAGATCATCATTTTAGTTAACAACCTTCAGGTCTTACATTTTTTTCATTGTTCTGTGTTTTATACATTACATTTCTTTTGATCAACGTTGATCAAAATTTAATGTCTTCTAAATCAAAATTCAGAAGATGCTTCATGTTTTCTTGTTCTGTGTTTGTTTTAACAAAGTTCCTTGTACTAGCAGTTAAAAGAGCATTACATTGCTATCATGGTACCTAATTTTATATAAAACACTTCATTTTCACTTCAGAGAAACAAACTTCTTCTTTTGTGTAAGCAAACCTTTACAAAAGTTGGATAAACTTTGTTTAACTTGTTAGAAATTAAATTTACCTCTAGCTTTGCAAAGATCCCCCAAAAAACAATGACTGACCCGTTTTAAAGTTAAACAATGTTCTGCAGAAAACCCGAAGCGTCACCAACCAAAGACAAAAAGACTGAAACACACAGCAACAGTTGTCAATAAACAAAGTCAGCCTGTTGAAGTCCAGCCCAGAAGTGCAGAAAACAAGTGATGCTCAAAAGATGTTAATGTGGAGTGAGTTGGAACGTAGCCGAGAACAAGGCCAGAAATCAGTGTAGACAAATAAAAAACAAAAAACATCACATTTACCACTAAACAACCTTTTGTATGAGCAGTTAATATAGATAAATATTCTTAGGAATAAAACATTTTCTCCTGGTGTTCACTCATGATCTCATTTTATTCTGAATTTATAAGGGTATTATGTGTTAAAGGTTTTAATTTTTTAAATCTTTTTTCACCTTTTGCAGGTCACCACACCATCTACATTGGTGTGCAAGTACCCAAGAGCTCTCGGCGTCGGCGGCGTCACCGCCGGAGAACCAGCCACAAGGACAGAAAGGAGAGGCTGACTGAGAACGCCTTTGACAAGTCGGACACAGAAAACAACGATGAGGCCAGCAACAGCATCCTCAAACCTCTCAGTAAGTTCTGATGGACATCATGTCAAAGCTGATTAGGTCTCATGCCTGTCTCTGCTGAAGGCTGCTCTCTTTTCCACAAAAAGGCCTCCGTAACTTCCTGTGACCCCAAGCAAACTTGCTGAGCCCACTTAGTGTCCAGAAATAGCTGTATATGAACTACTGAGTGACACGTTTGTTTCTGACAGAGCAAAGTGGATTTTCAGTGACAGTAAAGGCTGATCAGATGTACAACCCTCATTACAAACGAGTTGGACACTGTGTGTAAAATGTAAATAAAGGTAGAATGCAACGAGTTCTAACTCTTATAAAACCGTATAAGTAACAAATCAGAGAGTTGGAACAGGGTGATGTTTATCTGTAGAGTCTGGACCTGTAGATGCAGGTGGACCGTAGAGTCTGGACCTGTAGATGCAGGTGGACCGTAGAGTCTGGACCTGTAGATGCAGGTGGACCCTAGAGTCTGGACCTGTAGATGCAGGTGGACCCTAGAGTCCGGACATGTAGATGCAGGTGGACCGTAGAGTCCGGACCTGTAGATGCAGGTGGACCGTAGAGTCCTGACCTGTAGATGCAGGTGGACCGTAGAGTCCTGACCTGTAGATGCAGGTGGACCGTAGAGTCCGGACCTGTAGATGCAGGTGGACCGTAGAGTCCTGACCTGTAGATGCAGGTGGACCGTAGAGTCCGGACCTGTAGATGCAGGTGGACCGTAGAGTCTGGACCTGTAG
>SSNP01000030.1:777570-780070 GCA_006937955.1 Pachypanchax playfairii | reverse complement strand
ACTGAAACTTTGATAACAAACATCTCTCTAGTTTCAGGAGATTAAATAATTTTGTGAATTTTCAAACTGTCATTATATTTTCAGTATAAAAGCATGCAGCAATTTATCATATTTTTATTCTGGTTGAGTATTTTGGCAGTATGTAATTTCCAATTTAGGAACCAAGTTTGCAGAACACCTGCAATAAAGAGCACAAAGAGTATTGAGAACAGAACTAGCTAGAGAAGCTGCGGTTCCTCACTCTGTTATCAAAGAACCAGGGATTACGTTAAGTAACCCAACGTTTTTCTGTATATGTGCTATAATTTGTCGAAATTACTTGATCAATATTTTGTAGTTTTACTTGTTCTAACAGATTTTTGGACCATTTAGTTTTTACATTGTGGTTATTCTGCAGATCCCCTGGTTAAGTTACTTAAGCTGTGAGTTTTTGGATCACAGTGTTTGCAGATGTGAATGATTGCAACTGTTAGATAATTATTGGTATTATTTAACTCATTTAGTGACAATTAACCAATCATACATAATACAATCCATAGACGCCATAAAAATGTAAATTTTATTCCCCCAAAGTTGAACAACTTAAAATGAAACTCCAAGAACAATTCATGCATTGACATGGATTTTTGCATTCAAATTTTTTGCTTTTTCTTTATTTTTCAAATGACATTATTAATTTACATGAGTAACTTCAAACAAAGCAAAAGACAACCAAGTTTCTAAAAACACCTAAAAATCCCTGGTGGATTTAATCTGAGTGGATCCTAAACCCTAAACATCTCGTTTTATTTACAGTAACAGTGAGAATTGGTCATTCATGGAAAATACGAGAATGTTGACATGAAAGCTTGAACACTGACGTCTTGTTAGCATTCAACACTCAGACTGTGTGGGTGTTTGTGAACGTAGCTGTTGTTGTAAAACTCTTTCATGAAATGAAGTTGTTACTGAAATGCAGAGAGTGAACAGTTCAGCGGCTGCTGCAGAGATCCAGCTGTTCATGTGTTTTTATTGTCTGTAAACACACTCCTGCACACTGTAGACCACATACGTCATCAAGCAGACTGCTGCCCCGCTAAAAGAAGTTTAATAAGTTAATTATTTTTATAAATGAATCAAGATATATTTATTTATTTAATCTTAATGAGATTTTTTTAGCTAGTGAATGCAAACTTGTATTTACTGATATATTTTATACATCATCATGGATTGTTTGTGTTGAATAAGGTTTAGATTAATGTAGATTTTCTAACATCTGGATTTAACAGAAACATGACGATGCTGACAGTCTTATTCAGAGCCCAACCTCAATGAAGATCAAGTTTGGTCACAGTTTTAATTTTACTTGTTACATCAAACAAAAAGATCTGAAACTTCATTAATGAATTCTATAAATTACCTTTTATTTATGAACATAGTTTTGTTCAAACAGCTCCAGGCAGGCAGAAACTGAGCAGCTCACAGTTTTCCTCATGTCCCGCTATGATTCCCTCCTTCCTCTCCCTGGGAAACATGGCGGCCGTCGAGGGAAGGCCCGTGTCTGTCTGGACTGAAATCCTCGTGTTTAGTCAGATGGACGCTGCAGGGTTTCATGTATGCTGCTATTTGACCCCTCCTCATTTTGATGACTGTGTTCTTTTTCAATCCTTTTCTCCATCTTTTTGTGCTGATCAAATATTCCCTCAAAGTGGATTACAGAGATTATTTAGATACTTCGCTTACCTTGAAATGGGTTTAATTTCCCAAAGCCAAAGGGCAAAAGCTGATTTATTTTATATTTTTCTAACTTCAACATCCTGGTTCCTGTTACAGTGCAAGGATAGGATGTAAACATCAAATTATAATGAAACAGACATTTATCAGGATATATCAGTTTAATGATGAAATAGGTTTAAACATTGAGAAACTTGTTAAAGTATCACCTGAAGGAGTTTAATGTGAGACAGGATACTAAACACTGATATGGCTGATGTTCCTCTCATTCTGTGTCTCATGATGACGTGGAAACTGTATTTAACCTACTAGTAATGGAAGGTTTAGCTATTCAACTGTAACTTTGGTGCCATAAATTTAGATGCAGGTAAAATTTGGAGTCTAGAACGATACTTTTTGGAACCTTCTTAACATTTTAAATTGTCCATAATTTGTCTGATTTGTCTGAAATATTTTAGGGCTCATATGTTAGTATATTTAAATTGAACATTATTTCAGATTTGTTATACTGTTATTTTTGTGCTTCCTTATATTTCAATCATTTAACATCAGTGCTACATGTTAGATATATAAATGAGTTATTAGGTGATAAATTTGCTTCAGATTTTTGACATCTGTGTATTTTGTTATCGCTGGTATAAATAAGGATCCATTTTTTCCTTTATTTCTTTTACAAGTGTACAAAACTGGGTGATGCTTTTGAGACACTGCTTTTCTGTTACTGCATGACATCTTAAACATGTTTTATTTATTCTTAATTTTTTATTTGCATATTTCTTGTGTGGCA
>SSNP01000030.1:755070-770070 GCA_006937955.1 Pachypanchax playfairii | reverse complement strand
CCATCCATCCATCCATCCATCCATCCATCCATCCATCCATCCATCCATCCATCCATCCATCATCCACCCACCCACCATCCATCCATCCATCCATCCATCATCCATCCATCCATCCATCCATCCATCCATCCATCCATCCATCCATCCATCCATCCATCCATCCATCCATCCATCTGGGGCTTCATGGAGCAGCTTCCTGTCTCCAGCTGTTGTTTGATGAGGCGGGTTCCACCCTGCACAAGTTACCAGTCCATCATGAGGCCACACAGACACAGAATGAACACTGACACACTCAAAGCTTGAGTCAGTTTGTGACTCTGACTTGTTGAGTTTTTCATTACAAATGACTGAGATCAGTCAGAATAACCAGCTGTGCTCATGTTCAGGATACAGTAAACTGGATTTGGACCTCTCTGGACCAGTAACAACATATTAGACAGAGCAGTTGTCTTTGAGTTTTTATGAGCTGTGTGGAATAATGTGTGTCTCTTATGGACCACATGCTGCTTTTCAGTTGATTGGTGATGATAATTGTTTAATGTTTTTCTCATTCTCAAATCTGAGGATTGTCATTTAACTTTAAATGTAGCTTGTGGTTGTTCTAACAATCTGGGATCATGTTGTACATTTACACTGTTTGAACAGCTCTTTAAACTATATCAATCCCCTTGAAACTTGTATTTGGCTTTGTACTGTGTTGCACTTTCAGTATTTAAATAAAATAGACTATAGGAAGGGAAGCCACAGCAGGCAGTTTGTGAATCATTTCCTATTTGTTAATGAGGGCTTCCAAGGCTGCCTGCCAAGGCAGCAGCACCAATAGTGAAGTGCTGTTTGAACATTGTTGGGGGGTGTGGAGGGAGAAGGGGCTAGCTGAGCTGTGGGGACACTGTCACTGAGGGCACCCCTAAACCCCAACGGCCCCCTCCTACCTGGTACAAAAAGTTCTGGTGTGGGCAGCTGAGATGGGCTGTCACATCCACCCCAGACTTTGATGAGGGTCTAGCTGCAGCTGCGGGACTCTGCTGAGCTGGTGTCATTTGCAGACTCCTCTCTGATCAGCTGACTTGGAGAGTAAAGGGGGGGTCACTGAAATTTTAAAGATGTCCAACAACAATAATCAAGAAGAAAAGGAAGAAAAGGAAGAGGATGCAGAGGAGAAGGAAGAGGAGGTTAAAGTTCCACCACCTCCACCTGAGGTCAAGGAGAACGCTCCAGCTGAGGACAAAAAGCCTGTGCCCAAACCCTTACCCAATGGGCATCAGTGCCAGCCTATGAATCGCAGTATTTTTCTGTTTTCCACAGTCTCACCAGCAGCAGAGAGGATTCGCTTCATTCTAGGGGAGGAAGATGATGGCCCGGCACCCCCACAACTCTTTACTGAGCTGGATGAGCTGCTGTCCGTGGATGGACAGGAGATGGAATGGAAGGAGACGGCCAGGTAAGAAATGAACTGGAATTTTCCTTTTTTCAGCCAATATGTACAAAAGATGTTCAGAAACCTTTTTCTACTGGCTGACAGTCAAAGAATAAAGAACTGAAAAGTTACACTCACAGTTCTGGATGAAAAATGTTCAGTCAGTTTAAAAAATGTGATTTTAATGTTTTTGCAGTGTTAATAAACTCCAGCCAGCTGAATCTTTACAAGTTTCCTTTGTGTGGTCCTCTTGATGATGGGACAGAGATAGAATGATTGTTTATCCATCATTAGCAGTGAACGAGTGAAACTCTCTCAGGGGGAACAGAATCTCTGAGCTGCTGTTTGAGGCTCCAAATGAGTTGATTTGTCATTGTAACCTCTGACCAGTTGTTCTGAAAATAAAAGTTTAAGTTCACTGCAGAACTGATGTACAAAAATATTTTGCAGTACTTTAATTAACACTGTCAAAAACTGAGTTATAGTATTTTGTTTTAATTAAAAATATTAACATTTTGAAATCATGAATGATAAATTAAGCAGTTTCTGACCAGGAAAAAAACATTAATACAACCCTGATACATGGTCATGGGACTGAAAAATATATAAAATATTATTTGTTTAGTCATAATTTCTTTACAAAAATCCCCCAGTGTTCGAATCATTCATAAGAGACAATCAAAACTGTCTTTTTTTATTTTTGAAGGAATTTTCTGTTTGTGCTAGCAGACATTGGTATATTCTACACCTTGCACCAAAAGAACATTTAAAAACACCTTCTGTGACTATAAAGACAGTTTAAGACCATAAAGCACAGATTTACTCTAAAAAGTATCCAATTAAAATTAAAATTAAAAAATATAACTCTCAGAAAGTTTTATAATCTTCACTTTATCCTAATTATTTTATGTTTTTAATACATCTGGAATTCTGCAGAATTCTGCAGATCCTTCCAAATAGTCAGTTATTTACACTTTAAAGATTTCAGTAGTCAAACAGAAGGAGGATCAAATCAGCAGCTGTCTAAAACATGTTCTGTAAAAACATAAAACATGTAAATAACTGTGGCATTGAACCATGAGACTGTAGAAGGTCTCACAAGTGCTGCAGTGCCGTCTGTCTGCCAAGTGCATGTCTGGCAGCCAAACCAGTTCAGTCTCTTTATCTGACCACAAAGAAGGAGAAACAAAGGAATTGATTAAAAATAACAAACAAACAGAAGCTCCTGCACTTTTATAGAGGTTACGTAAAGACGTTCCGTTCTTAAGGGTACAAGGTCAGAGAGAGCAAGTCAGGAACCTGGTTTCAGTTCAATTCAATTCAATTCAATTCAATTCAATTCAATTCAATTCAATTCAATTCAATTCAATTCAGTTCAATTCATTTTTAACCCCCAAAAAGGAAAATAAATAATTTTCAACAGATAAATTTGATGAATTACATTAGATACATTCTCAGCATGGCTTTAGATTGACCTGAACTCCAGCCTTATCTGTTATTTTAACAATTATATAAACAGATTAAAGAAGACTTGATAAGAAGGGAGGGTCTCCTGCTGGGAAATAAATATTTCCCCAGGGTTTTATATTTATTCTAGTCTCTTCCTGTATGAGTTTCTTTCACTTCACTAAACAGGCTTATATCCAAATTTATTTGGCAAAACAAAAAACCAGAATAAGACTGAAAAAATGTTTGTCACCAAAAGGCAGAGGGAGGTGAGTCTCTTCCTAATCTGTGAGCATCTCAACTAGCTGCTGTAACCCAGTGGATTAATAATGATAGTGAGTTCGGTCGGGTGCAGATAGTAGAATTCACCGCAAGGAACCAAAAATCAGTCTGGTCTTTTCTGAATACTAGAACAAACTCAAAATAAAATTATTTTGATCAAACATCTATTAAAGTTTTGGGAAATAATCAGAACGAGGTCAAGCTGGCCAGTTTCTATCTCACATGCAATGTCAGTTGTTGGTTTCTCAAGTATCTTAAAGCCTAAACAAACAAAACAAAACTAATGTATAATTAGAGACGTTCTTATCGTCCATCAACTGCATTAAATGGCATTAATATTGTTTATTGACAAAGAAAATGATATAGAAATGAATGTGACCATTTATAGGAGCTGATGTGATCCATGATGCTTTCTGGGTTGATGGTACATAATGGATTTCATATCTTGAACTTTTTAATCCCTCCAGATGGATAAAGTTTGAGGAAAAGGTAGAAAAAGGTGGTGAACGTTGGAGTAAACCTCATGTGGCGACGCTGTCCTTACACAGCCTGTTTGAACTGCGGACATGCATCGAAAAAGGCACCATCATGCTCGACATGGAGGCGTCCACTCTGTCGCAGGTTGTTGGTAAGTTGGCCACAAGTCACTTCATTCTTTATTCCAGCACTGTCGATCAATCTGAACAACTGGAAAAGTTTGGTTCTTTACAAAAACTCGAGCGGATCTTTAGAGCTGTAAAAAAATTTCCATTATGGTTTGAAATAAGCAGCTGTTAGCTCCTGCACATGTTGTGTTTATCATTAACTCTCATTCTAGTGAAGCTGCCTATAAAATCTACTCTGCTGTGATTGGTCAACTTCACCAAACATTTTAACAAAATATACCAAAGTATCCCAAAAAAGACAGAAGTACTTCTTTATGTATTCTTATTAGTACTTTAGAGTTTATAATTTCTAGTCAAAGACTCAACAATCAATTCAGATTTGTATTAAACTTTAATGGAAATCTTAATTTGAAAAGATTTTTAATACTTTTGTTCTGATTACTGTAGTATTTCATTGTTTTAAACATTTTACTGTATAAAACCTGATAAACAGATATATTGATTCTGTATCAGTTTGATTCTGTTTGACGTCTGATGTGCAGTAAATGCTCATCGGTGTGACGTAGAGATCATAAACATTCTGACTCTGAGGTTGAGCCGAGGTCTCAGCTGATCTGAACTTTACATTAGAACACCGGGATCTTACAGTGGTTTGGAAACGGCCACATAAAACTTTGTAAGTGAAAGCAGCTCTTCAGTGTCGCCCTCTCCAGTTTCACTGAGACGATTACGAGTCTCCACACCACCACCCCTTCGTTTTGTCTGCATGAAGAAGCAGGAGGAAGAGTTACCACTCGGACTGATTAATGTGAAGTAATTGACTGTGCTGCCTGGACCGCACAGGCTGAGAGGAGCTGGGCCTTTAGCTGTAAGGCCCACTGGTTTGACTGATGGGCCGTTAACTGAGCTCCACGGCCGCAGGAAGAGAATCTCCCCGAGGCTGCTTTCTGACAGAACTCAGGCTTCTGACCTTCTTTTTAAAAATAGTCTAGACTTTTAAATTAAACCGTTTTGTGATGCCAGGGAGACTCTTATAGAGACACATTACAGGCTTGGGGCACTAATTGAGTCCTCATAAGTATGAAGAAACCTTTTAACCGCAGTTTGATTGAACTGTGCTGTGAAATCAAAGACATGTATGAAGAGGAAGTTGATACAAAATAAAAAGTTTCAAGTCTGTAAATTTAGTTTAAAATGTGCACTTTTACAATTTTTTGGGTTCAAGAAAGTTCTCGTAACTGTTATTTGTTTATATATTTCTTAACTTTCTGTATAATTTCAGTGCAGAATCAATGAGTGGTTTTATTTTTCCATATTTATTTATTTATTTATTATTTATAATAACAACATAAAACATGTTCATTTCTCTTCTCTCGGTATCTTCAGAGATGATCACTGACAACCAGATTGAGATTGGCCAGCTGAAAGCGGACCTGAAGGACAAGGTGATGTACACTTTGCTACGGAAACATCGCCACCAAACCAAGAAGTCCAACCTGCGCTCCCTGGCTGACATTGGCAAAACGGTCTCCAGTGCAAGTAGGCTGTTTTCCAACCAGGAAAACGGTAACACTGGTGCCAGTTTGGTGCAGTCTTTGAAACCTTTTGTTCAACAAATTAGAATCATTTGGCTGCAAAATATATGAATCTAATTTAAACCTGACTGTTGAGCTGTACAGTGAGTTTTGAGGGCAGAGACACACTGTCACCAACCTCCACATGAACCCGTTAATGTGGCACCAATTAGAACCAAATACAAATCCACTGATCCAGACGATACAAGAAAACATTTTTTGGCAACATTAGCTGATTTTTTTCCCTCCAATTTAGAATAACTCACTTTAAAATCATTTATTCTGTTAATAAAACTAACAGTAATTGATTCGTTAGCTAACGCATAAGAGATTATTCATTTTCACTCTTTAACAGCACTTCAAGACCTGTGGGCTGTACTAACATTACATAATCCACCTCTAATGAACTGAATATTGTAGGATTTTATGGCCCAAGTGGAAAAATTCAAGTGCACAAGGAGTCATAAAACAGACCTGGTAGTTTTACCTTGAACAATGTTCAATTTAAAAGATGTTACTGATTTAAAACACGAGTAGAAAAGTGAAAACAGAGTAAACTGACTCTATTCTTGAGCTGTAGTTGGTTTAAAGTTGATGAATTGTGAAATTGTTTATTTCTTTTATGAAACAAAATTTTCTTTTCACCATGAAGAAAGTCAGAGCCCTGATTCTCAGGTCTACCTGGCAGTAACATCATGTTTAAGTGGATTGTAAATCTGTGTTGAAAGTGTCATTAATATGTTACCAGCCACAGGCCTTTGGAAAGTGAAGCTATTCATTACCTGCTATCAGATTTAAGAAACATGTTGATGATAGAAACAAAGATTCTCTCAGAGCATGAAAGTCTGAGTCTGTTATCAGGATCGTAGTAAAGATAAAGACCATCACGGAGAATCATTAATTGATTTTAACTCGTTAAGGATAAAGTACATTGTAGTGAAAACACAGTTTAATTCAGCACTTCTGCCTTGAGTTTAACCACATTACTCCTCCTAACTCACTGTTTCTCTGCACAGCTCTTAACACATTGGTCATTCTATTGTTCACACTCTTGATTTTGTCTCTTAATAAGTCTTTAATCTGTCTTCTTGGGTTCATCTATCAGTTCTCCTTCATGTCTCCTTTCAATCTGTCTTTTCTTTATTCCTGCTTTCCTGGATTCACCTTGAAAACCTGCTTCTGCTGCTAAAAGCTCGCAGTCCCCTTGAAAACTCAGTGACTTGCCTGTCAGGTCACATCTCAATGGAGGACTTGCAGAACCAAAGGAGTACTAGTATGGACTGGCTTAGTAAGTTCTCCAGATCTTTGTTCACATCTAAACCACTGATCAAAATTAATGTTGAGGCACAGAAATTCTTTTTGAGTAAAACTAAACAGGACTAACAGGGACATTTTCCAACCATGCATTGTAGTTTACAATTAGTAATCAGTCAGCATCTTACCTGCAGCAGTCAGAGTGATCCAATTTAAAGATTCAGGGAGAAATTCTAATGAAAGATTCAAGCAGCTCAGAAAAGCATCAATTTATTAGTGAAATTTAAAACATAAGTACTAAACTCTGCTTGCAGTTAATTCCTTTTTGCACCACTCAAAGTTGTTCCATTCTGAAAATAACAACAACAAAGTTCCGCAGCATCATCAGGTTCACACAGATAACCACCACCAGAAAACTGCATGTTATTTGTTTAATAATCCTGATTTTTACCATCTGTAGAGATGAAAATTACAAATCACACAAATGTAACATTTGTAAAAGTACTTTAACATACAGACGTGTTTTTGACTGCTGTCCACTGCAGGTAGGACGCTGACTGCACATAACTACTTCACATAACCGCAGGAAAAAGAACAAATCCTTCATGAGTTTTTACTCTAATCTCATTAGTTCAATTGTTTTACTATTATTTTTTAGTCTTTAACTTCCACATGAGACACTTTTCATCATGTGTCTATCTATAGAAACTGGCTGCATCATACTGACATGCTGGTTTTACCCATAATGCTGAGGGGGCAGATGTATGAAGGGCTACAGTGGCAGCAGAATTTGCACCTGCTGAGAGTTTTTTCTCTCTCTGGATCCTCTGCAGGACTGATGTGAGGTCGCATTAAGCTGTCGGATCTCTGATGAGTTGTTGAGCTAAAAATGAAAGTCAGCAGTGCATCAGTCAAAGTCTTACCTGATCCAGATCCAGATAGCACTTAGTGTTGGAGTTTGATGTGAAAGGTGATCAGATATTCTCACCTGAGTGGCTGGTCTGCAGCTGCACACTTTGAATAATTTATCATAAAGATGTACAGAGATGAATCATTTCACCATCAGATTTGGAGTTTTTTTAGCCCTCTTGTTTAAAATAAATGCACAAATAAATAGACTGACATGATGTCAACATGTCATCAACATAAACAATAAACTCAGTTTATTTCTATATACTGAGGTATGTTAGATATCTAGTATATATAAAGTACTTTGTGTTACTTTTGAAGAATCAGAATTAAAATAACATAGTTGATATTAACTTTACACTGTCCTGAATGAAAACCACACTCAGTTATAGAGAGTAATACTTCATGAATATATGTTTTGATGTGCAGGTGAATCATTTTGAGAATGAAAGGAATGTTTTAAATGCATCAGGTGTATCCAGAGGATTCAGTTTTAAACAGGTATGATTCTCAGTAGATGCTGTAATTCTGGTTACTGGCCAGTAATAATAAAAACTCTGATCAGCTGTGAGAGTTACTGTTTCTGAGTTAGTCTGCTGGTTTTATTTCTTTTTTCTCTTCTCCAGCTTGCATGAATTTATCTGTTGAGTGTCTTCAGTGCTGCATGTGGAGCAAACTGTCTGAACCACTGACTTTTCATGAGTCTCCTCCTCCTGTTTTTATTTGATCCTTGCAGGATGACAGAAGAGAAGCTAAATATGTTTTTGTGTTACAACAGACAGTCCAACCATAACTCATAAGAACCTGGCGTCCAGCAGCCTGAATGACATCTCCGACAAACCAGAAAAGGATCAGGTGTGTCAAGATAATTATCTCTTTTAAAAAATGTTTGCAGTTTGATCTTTTTTTTTCTCAGAGTATGTGGGTCATTTCCTTTTTTAAAATCTTTTCATTTAAAATGCAGCGAGTTTGTTGTTTTGTTTTTGACTTAATGCACAAGTTTGTGACATCATTCAAATTTCTTTTGAACATGACAAACAAATGAACAAATTTGAAGATATTTCCTGTAAATAACAACACAATTATATGAAAGTAACTTTTATGAGAAACCGACAGAAAGTAACATTTTAATTAAACAATGTTTAATTCAAAAAGCTGTACAGAAAATATTAAATGTTCATAACCATTTCACAAAAATGCACTTAAAAAGATTTGACCTATCTCAGCTACCATAGACTTCTACATTTCAGTGACCAGCACCAGATTCTAACAGAGACCTGGTCCCCTCTGGGTCTCATGGTGGAACTGCATGCTTTCAGTCCACTATGTAGGGTGTATAAAACCTCAGGATTCTTTAAAACTGCACTCTGAAACAGCAAAGTCCATTTATTCTTCCATAAAGTGACAAGTGCTGCTATTTTATAAAGAAAAATAGCCGCATATCTATAATGTTCTTTTCCACCTAAATGTCAGAAGCAGAGTGGTGTACCTGGCAAAGCAGAGGTGAGAATTGGGGATCATTTATTTAACAACCTAATGGAAATGACATTTGTTAAAAGCAGCATCAGACGTGAACGTGGGGACAGAATTGTAGAGCTGATGTTGCTTCATTCAGAGGAAGTCGGTCTGTGCGGGCGGCGGCTGCTTCACAGCACAGAGAATGCATCATCACATTCAACCTCATAAAGTCACGTTTCTATTATTATATGCTTTATAGAATTAGATGTTTATGTAACACTGTAAAACAGCTTGTGTGCCGCTGACACACCTGATCACTGCAGTTTGAGAATTCACCTCGAATCTCAGGGACTGTCACACTTACACTGAGTTTATCTGTGAATTTCCTAATTTGACAACATGTTTGACCTTTGCCCTCAAGTATTTGTATAGCTTCCACAGTCTTATCTATTCTGTTAAGATTCTAACGGATACCAAGAAACAGACCATGTAAGAGCAGGAAGCAACCGGCCAAGCTGCAGTAGTTTATTTGTTTTTTTAAATTGTATTTAACTGAGTAAATTGACTGAGAACCAGTTTTAATTCACAATGATGTCCCGGAGAAAAGACAACAGCAAAAAGCTAATATGTCAAAGGCAGTCAAAGTACATAGAAACATAAAAAATAAAGCATGAAGACTATTGTGAAACACCCAGAGAGCAGGTAAAAGCAGCTGCATTGATCAGGAACTATTATTCATAATGAAGATCACAGGATTTAGATTTATGCAGCTCATCTCAGTCATTCAGGCAGCAAACTGGCCAAAAGAGGTGTGGACTTTGGGATGTTCGGTGTACTGAGAGAGTGTAGGTATGAAGGGGTTTGATTATAACTGTTGTGGTAACAATGCAGCAACCTGCAGGTGTTAAACTGGTAGAAAAACAGAATGAAGGATGAGAGATAGCATCAGTTCATGAAGAACATCTTTAAAGACGGTCCAGTAGATAATATAAACATCATTTAACCCTCTCAGACTCAAATTAAGTTTTAGTAACTGTTACTAATCTACAGCAGCTGCCTGGAGAAGGTTAAAATGAGAAGAGAATGATTGTGTGTTTACGTTCAGTCCATTCATAAATACAGAAATATCATTCTATAACAGGTCTGTCAGGGTGAATCAATAAAACACTTCCTGTAGTGTAA
Source organism: Pachypanchax playfairii (assembly GCA_006937955.1). Lineage (NCBI taxonomy): Eukaryota > Metazoa > Chordata > Actinopteri > Cyprinodontiformes > Aplocheilidae > Pachypanchax > Pachypanchax playfairii. The sequence continues at coordinate 759,943 of SSNP01000030.1, read as the reverse complement.
AAAGATTTCCAATACTTCACAAAATCAAAACAAATCAGTTAATAGAAGCAGATTTTTATAAAGAATACTACATGTAATACATCTGGATATAGAACAGGTGTCACACTTCCCTGAGGGAGAGAGAATTAGGTCAAAATAACCTTGTAATTACTTCTGTGAGACAAAGACAGGAAACATGTCTTCCACACAGTCTCAGCCCATAATAAAACTTCTAAAGTTTAACAATCTTGACTGATAACATCGAGATGAGATGACGACAAAAACAAGATCTGAGTTGATGTTTTCTGACATGTCGCGTGTTCTTCTTATTTATGTAACTGATATGACTGATTCCATTTTAACACGACATGAAAAAATAAAATGTTTGTGATAAATGTTTTAAAGCTGTGAACTGAAAACAGATTAGGTTCTTACAGTGTTGTTCACACTTTACAGGGATGGATTCAAAGTTTCACTTTTCATAGAAATAATTAGTTTAGAACTAAATTCATGCTCCCAAAATGAAGTGGGTCATATTTATTAACTCATTTTTATGAATCAGCGAAAAACAATAACACTTTGTTGATGTCATATAATTATTAACATATGTTTAGGGTCATTATTTAAATTTGTACTTTGCTCAGACTTCAGTCACAGCTAGCAGTTCAGTGTCCATGTTAGTTTGTTTTGTTCTGGTAGGACAGAAACTGGTTTGTCAGTGTAGAGTTGGACAGATTTGTTCAAAAACAACATGCAAAGTACTGAACAGTGAAGTTGTTTATTACCTGAAAGAACTCAGTGAAGACAGTGTAAATGAAATATTTTGGTATTTGAGCATGGAAGCTAAGGGAGGTTAGCAGCAGCCAGAGTTTGTAGTTGAACAGATTTAATCTCGTCACTAAATCATTTACTAACTGCTGATTGGATCTTAAAGGTTGGAGGTTTTCAGGACTGAACAAGGAGCATTTTGTGATGTAAAGATTAGAACCATGAAGAGAAAGAAAAGCAGGTTTCAATTATATCACATTTTCTGTTTGATTATTAATTTTAACATAATTCAGTCCATTTAAAAAGCACTAAAAATCATATAAATGTGTTATAGAGAAAATAAACAGGTCCAGCATTAAACCTGGAGCTGTTCAACAAAATGAGAATCAGTCAATTAAAAATAATTTCACACAATCAGATTCAGTAAGTGAGTAATTATAAAGTACCAGCTAGATAACATGTGTCTGTGAGGAAGTTGAAAGACTTCAGTCTTTACTTTGATTGTGTTTAATGTGGCATTCGAACATAAAACTGTTTTTAATATACTCGAACTGCTGCAACTCTTCAAAGTAGCAGTTGTGGACTAAAATGTCACTGACTGCACTCATTCTGTCCTTTAACTGTTCACACGGAGAGAAGTTATCACTCCTGTTTAGTCTGTAATGCAGAGCTACTTCCTGTCTGTAGGAAACACCAGCTGTAGGTTTCTGAATGTTATGATCACACTACAGAGTTAAACAACCTGAAACTGACCCAGATGTGAGGATCAAGGGGACATAAGTCCAAAAGTCTGTCACTGGTTGTTTCCTAGTAAATGTTTCCTGCTCTGCTCTGCTGATGTTAATAACATTAATATGTAACACAATAATATTTCCAAATAATCTAATTTAGATTATAATTTCTTATTTTATAATCTCACTCAGCTCATAAAGAAAACAAGTTTGTTTGATGCTTTAAATCTAATTTGGTTGTAAGTGTTTAATAACTAATCTTAAATATAAAATATGGACTTTACGCCAGATGAAGCTGTTGTTACTCAAAACTGAAGAAAAAGAGAAAATACTTTGAAGCTGAAGACTCAAATGTTGTTTGGATGTAAAATGTTGAACTTTTAGAGCTCAGCAGGTTTCTGACCTCCATCTTTAAACCTCTCAGCATCAGAGAGAAATACAGGCGTCATGTTACTGCTCGTTTCTTCTCAGATACAAAGGACGCTCTTGGATTGGTATTTAAACAGAAAAGAATTGTCCTGTTTAAAACAAGTTGTTTAATAAAAGGTGCTCTTTTCCAGGTGGCTTGCTGGTGTGAATGTAACATTTAACAGCTTCTTTTCTTTTGTACTTTTAGTTGAAAAACAAGTTCATGAAGAAGTTGCCGAGAGACGCAGAGGCCTCCAACGTGCTGGTGGGGGAGGTGGACTTCCTGGACGCCCCGTTTGTAGCGTTTGTTCGTCTGCAGCAGGCTGTGATGCTTGGAGCGCTAACAGAAGTTCCTCTTCCTACAAGGTGGATGACATCATGATGATGGGAACTAAAGATCAAAGCTTTTAACAAGCACCAGTGCCAAAAAACAAGCTGTACAACTCAAGATGTTTTACACATGAATACATGAAAGAGGAATGTTTGCTGCAGTGGAAACATGTCAAATAGCTTTTATTTGGCCCTTTTTACTTATTTTACATCTTTACCTTAACATCTGTAAAAACCAGTTAAACCCCAGATGAGATGAACAGATCTATAACAAATATATTTTCTCTCCTGCATTTCATTTTTATTTGCAGGTTTTTATTCATCCTTCTCGGTCCCAAAGGCCAAGCCAAGTCCTACCATGAGATCGGCCGAGCCATCGCCACACTGATGTCAGATGAGGTTAGACTTGTTGTAGCAGTAATATTCAAACAAAACACTGTGTGTAACATATTAATTGGTCCTCAAACACAAATCTACAACTAAAACATCCTCATTTACCCAAATCTTAGGATGGTGTTGAAAACATATATACACGTCTGTTAGCTGGACATCAAATTCAAGAAACTTGTTATTGTTGTTATTGTTGTTATTTCAAGTATTGCAGACCAGTTTAACAAAGAGCCACACAGTTTTATTAATAGACTTTACACAAACCTTTTATACAGAAATACAGAACAAAAAAAAAACAAAATTACAAACAAACAAACATAAAAATAATGTCTGACTCTGAACATTTAACACTCAGAGAGTTAGATGGTTGAGTTGATTAAATTGATCAAACAATGTTCCACTCCAGAGTTTTTGGGTTGATTACATGGGATTATTTGTTCATGTCTGCTTTGTATGATGTCAGTCTCTTTCCCTATTTAGTAATCCTCAGATCTGAAATTACAGTTCACTGCTTGGTGCCACCGTAAGCTTTTCCGCTCTAATACATCGTCCCACTCTGTCTGTGTACAGATCTTTCATGACATTGCATATAAAGCAAAGGACAGACAAGACCTGCTCGCTGGTATCGATGAGTTCCTGGATGAGGTCATCGTGCTTCCTCCTGGAGAGTGGGACCCGACCATCAGGATAGAACCTCCCAAATCCCTCCCCTCCTCTGATAAAAGGTTTTATGTCATGTAGTTGTTTTTTAATCAACTTCTAACAAAGAGAAAGTTTTTTTACAACAGGACAGAGTGTTTCTTTTTATTGCACATCAGCTCATTTTAACACATTACACACATTTAGAGGATTATAAATATTAATTGATGAACTAATTCAATTATTCTGCATGTGGAAAGATCATAGAATCAGTTAAAAACTAACAGAAGGATTTGTTGACTCAGTTGCTTTTTTTTGGTAAATGGCTTCACATCATTATAATTCAGTTACATGGAAACATTTAACAGTTAAGTCAACAAATATTTTTTGGAGTGAAAAATGAATCAGAAGTTGTTTTTATATAAAGCTGCAAAGAGCAGGAGTGTGTTTAAACAAGAACTGATCAATCAGGTTAATTAATAATCAGATCAGCATCATCTGAATGACACCAGCAGCTCAGTCTCTGATCTTCATCAGGAACATATCAGAGGGAACGTTACTGCAGCTCCTGCTGATCAAATGTCTTTTTGTTTTAGGAAAAACATGTATGCGGGAGGAGATTCCCAGATGAACGGAGACATGCCTCATGACGGAGGTCATGGAGGAGGGGGGCACGCAGTGGGGGAGGAGCTTAAGAAAACTGGGAGGTATAACGATCTGTCATGTTTATGAATTATATTCAAGTTTATTAAGTCAAACCAGCTCTTAATAGTTCCATCATATTAAAAACATCATAAAATTTCACATGATCATATTTCTCATAACTTTAAACATTTGTCTTTTGTTAAAATGGGTGTAGTATACTGTATACAGCCAGTGCTGCTAAAACTGGTGTTAAAAATTTCTGTGAATTTTAGTCAAATATTTTTGTTTTTTATCTGATGAACGAGTTAAACAACTCTGAATATCTTCTGAGCAACTGTTGAGATGTCAGAGTTTCATCCTGTTGTCTCTGTGTTTCATCTCCTGCTGTGTTGGCCCTTCTGTCTTTGTGGGACCAGTTCTTCATCAAATGCTAAATATTCCTCTCTATTCACCAACAAAAGTTTATTATAAAACTGAAAACTTTGAGTTTCTCCTGTGTGTGTTCAGGTTCTGCGGGGGTCTCCTACTTGATGTAAAGAGAAAAGCGCCTTTCTTTCTCAGTGACTTCACCGACGCGTTCCACATTCAGGCTCTGTCGGCCATCCTCTTCATTTACTTGGGAACTGTGACGAATGCCATCACGTTTGGCGGTCTGCTGGGGGATGCGACAGAAAACATGCAGGTCAGACTGGGTTTCTAACCCTGAAGTAATCTGAAGAATGCCGACCGTCCACAGGATAAATCTTTCTATAACCTTTGTCCTCCATGTGTTCAGGGTGTGCTGGAAAGTTTTTTAGGAACTGCTATCGCTGGAGGGGTTTTCTGTTTGCTGGCTGGTCAGCCTCTCATCATCCTGAGCAGTACCGGTCCAGTTCTGGTGTTTGAACGGCTGCTTTTCAACTTCAGCAGGTGCACTTGGATTTGTATTACTTAACCTAGTAATAATAATAATAATAATAATAATAATAATAATAATAATAATA
>SSNP01000030.1:730287-746713 GCA_006937955.1 Pachypanchax playfairii | reverse complement strand
GTGTGACTCAGTTGTGTGTGTGACTCAGTTGAGTGTGACTCAGTTGTGTGTGACTCAGTTGAGTGTGACTCAGTCGTGTATGTGACTCAGTTGTATGTGACTCAGTTGAGTGTGACTCAGTCGTGTGTGTGACTCAGTTGAGTGTGACTCAGTCGTGTATGTGACTCAGTCGTGTATGTGACTCAGTTGAGTGTGACTCAGTTGTGTGTGTGACTCAGTTGAGTGTGACTCAGTTGAGTGTGACTCAGTTGTGTGTGACTCAGTTGTGTGTGTGACTCAGTTGAGTGTGACTCAGTCGTGTATGTGACTCAGTTGTATGTGACTCAGTTGAGTGTGACTCAGTCGTGTGTGTGACTCAGTTGAGTGTGACTCAGTCGTGTATGTGACTCAGTCGTGTATGTGACTCAGTTGAGTGTGACTCAGTCGTGTGTGTGACTCAGTTGAGTGTGACTCAGTTGAGTGTGACTCAGTTGTGTATGTGACTCAGTTGTGTGTGACTCAGTTGTGTGTGTGACTCAGTTGAGTGTGACTCAGTTGAGTGTGACTCAGTTGTGTGTGACTCAGTTGTGTGTGTGACTCAGTTGAGTGTGACTCAGTTGTGTGTGTGACTCAGTTGAGTGTGACTCAGTCGTGTATGTGACTCAGTTGTATGTGACTCAGTTGAGTGTGACTCAGTCGTGTATGTGACTCAGTTGTATGTGACTCAGTTGAGTGTGACTCAGTTGTGTGTGTGACTCAGTTGAGTGTGACTCAGTTGAGTGTGACTCAGTTGAGTGTGACTCAGTTGTGTGTGTGACTCAGTTGAGTGTGACTCAGTTGTGTGTGACTCAGTCGTGTATGTGACTCAGTTGTATGTGACTCAGTTGAGTGTGACTCAGTTGTGTGTGTGACTCAGTTGAGTGTGACTCAGTTGTGTGTGTGACTCAGTTGAGTGTGACTCAGTCGTGTATGTGACTCAGTCGTGTATGTGACTCAGTTGAGTGTGACTCAGTCGTGTGTGTGACTCAGTTGAGTGTGACTCAGTTGAGTGTGACTCAGTTGTGTATGTGACTCAGTTGTGTGTGACTCAGTTGTGTGTGTGACTCAGTTGAGTGTGACTCAGTTGAGTGTGACTCAGTTGTGTGTGACTCAGTTGTGTGTGTGACTCAGTTGAGTGTGACTCAGTTGAGTGTGACTCAGTTGAGTGTGACTCAGTCGTGTATGTGACTCAGTCGTGTATGTGACTCAGTTGAGTGTGACTCAGTCGTGTATGTGACTCAGTTGTATGTGACTCAGTTGAGTGTGACTCAGTTGTGTGTGTGACTCAGTTGAGTGTGACTCAGTTGTGTGTGACTCAGTTGAGTGTGACTCAGTCGTGTATGTGACTCAGTCGTGTATGTGACTCAGTTGAGTGTGACTCAGTCGTGTGTGTGACTCAGTTGAGTGTGACTCAGTTGTGTGTGTGACTCAGTTGAGTGTGACTCAGTCGTGTGTGTGACTCAGTTGTATGTGACTCAGTTGAGTGTGACTCAGTTGTGTGTGTGACTCAGTTGAGTGTGACTCAGTTGTGTGTGACTCAGTTGTGTGTGTGACTCAGTTGAGTGTGACTCAGTTGAGTGTGACTCAGTTGAGTGTGACTCAGTCGTGTATGTGACTCAGTCGTGTATGTGACTCAGTTGAGTGTGACTCAGTTGTGTGTGTGACTGAGTTGAGTGTGACTCAGTTGTGTGTGACTCAGTTGAGTGTGACTCAGTTGAGTGTGACTCAGTTGAGTGTGACTCAGTTGTGTGTGTGACTCAGTTGTATGTGACTCAGTTGAGTGTGACTCAGTTGTGTGTGACTCAGTTGAGTGTGACTCAGTCGTGTATGTGACTCAGTTGTGTGTGTGACTCAGTTGAGTGTGACTCAGTGGTGTGTGTGACTCAGTTGAGTGTGACTCAGTCGTGTGTGTGACTCAGTTGTATGTGACTCAGTTGTGTGTGACTCAGTCGTGTATGTGACTCAGTTGTATGTGACTCAGTTGAGTGTGACTCAGTTGTGTGTGTGACTCAGTTGAGTGTGACTCAGTTGAGTGTGACTCAGTTGAGTGTGACTCAGTTGAGTGTGACTCAGTTGTGTGTGTGACTCAGTTGTGTGTGACTCAGTTGTGTGTGACTCAGTCGTGTGTGTGACTCAGTTGTATGTGACTCAGTTGTGTGTGACTCAGTCGTGTATGTGACTCAGTTGAGTGTGACTCAGTCGTGTATGTGACTCAGTCGTGTATGTGACTCAGTTGAGTGTGACTCAGTTGTGTGTGTGACTCAGTTGAGTGTGACTCAGTCGTGTATGTGACTCAGTTGAGTGTGACTCAGTTGAGTGTGACTCAGTTGTGTGTGACTCAGTTGTGTGTGTCTCAGTTGAGTGTGACTCAGTCGTGTATGTGACTCAGTCGTGTATGTGACTCAGTTGAGTGTGACTCAGTCGTGTATGTGACTCAGTTGAGTGTGACTCAGGTGAGTGTGACTCAGTTGTGTGTGTGACTCAGTTGTGTGTGACTCAGTTGTATGTGACTCAGTTGAGTGTGACTCAGTTGTGTGTGACTCAGTTGAGTGTGACTCAGTTGTGTGTGACTCAGTTGAGTGTGACTCAGTCGTGTATGTGACTCAGTCGTGTATGTGACTCAGTTGAGTGTGACTCAGTCGTGTGTGTGACTCAGTTGTGTGTGACTCAGTCGTGTATGTGACTCAGTTGTGTGTGTGACTCAGGTGTGTGTGACTCAGTTGTGTGTGACTCAGTTGAGTGTGACTCAGTTGTGTGTGTGACTCAGTTGAGTGTGACTCAGTCGTGTATGTGACTCAGTCGTGTATGTGACTCAGTTGAGTGTGACTCAGTTGTGTGTGTGACTCAGTTGTGTGTGACTCAGTTGTATGTGACTCAGTTGAGTGTGACTCAGTTGTGTGTGTGTCTCAGTTGAGTGTGACTCAGTTGAATGTGACTCAGTTGAGTGTGACTCAGTCGTGTGTGTGACTCAGTTGAGTGTGACTCAGTCGTGTATGTGACTCAGTCGTGTATGTGACTCAGTTGAGTGTGACTCAGTCGTGTGTGTGACTCAGTCGTGTGTGTGACTCAGTTGTATGTGACTCAGTTGAGTGTGACTCAGTTGGGTGTGTGTCTCAGTTGAGTGTGACTCAGTCGTGTGTGTGTCTCAGTCGTGTGTGTGACTCAGTTGAGTGTGACTCAGTCGTGTATGTGACTCAGTCGTGTATGTGACTCAGTTGAGTGTGACTCAGTCGTGTATGTGACTCAGTCGTGTATGTGACTCAGTTGAGTGTGACTCAGTTGTGTGTGTGACTCAGTTGAGTGTGACTCAGTTGTGTGTGACTCAGTTGAGTGTGACTCAGTCGTGTATGTGACTCAGTCGTGTATGTGACTCAGTTGAGTGTGACTCAGTCGTGTATGTGACTCAGTCGTGTATGTGACTCAGTTGTATGTGACTCAGTTGTGTGTGACTCAGTCGTGTATGTGACTCAGTTGTGTGTGTGACTCAGTTGTATGTGACTCAGTTGAGTGTGACTCAGTTGAGTGTGACTCAGTTGAGTGTGACTCAGTTGTATGTGACTCAGTTGTGTGTGTGACTCAGTTGAGTGTGACTCAGTTGAGTGTGACTCAGTTGAGTGTGACTCAGTTGAGTGTGACTCAGTTGTGTGTGTGACTCAGTTGTGTGTGACTCCTGTGACTGATGGTTTCAGATCCTTGCTCTGGTGGCTGTGAGGAAAGCGATGGACTACATGTTCTCCCAACACGATCTCGGCTTCCTGGATGACGTTATTCCAGAGAAAGACAAAAAGAAAAAGGAGGATGAGAAGAAGAAAAAGAAAAAACATGACAGCATGGACAGCGATGCTGAAGATGTAAGAGTTATTTATCATTAGTCCATATTATTAGTTCAGATCTGAACTCCCAGTTTTTGGATCATCTAAACGTTCCGTTTGACAGAGAAAGTCTAAATCTGATCTAAGATCAGAAAATAATTAAGTTGATTTTAACTTCCAGTTCTTACAAGGCGACCCATCAGAAGAAAGAGTTGTGATTGAACCTTTTCTGCTCGTGTGTGTGTTGATGGTAACTCACCTAACCCCCCCCCCCCCCCCCCCCCCCCCCCCCCCCCTCTCTCCAACAGTCTGACTATCCTTACAATGAGAATGTTCCTAGTGTTAAAATTCCCCTGGACATCATGGAGCAGGAACCTTTCTTAGGTGATAAAGCCTCTGACAGTGAGTAAACCCCGGACACCTGAGACTGGAGACTCTTTGTCTGACTTTGTCTGCTCCTCTTCCTCAGTCCATGTTTCTGATGAGATGCTGCTTGGTTCTTGTTTTTCACTCACTGCTCTGATGTTGCTGCATGGAATGACTTTACTTAAACTTCCTCTTCCTGTTTGTTTGATCTCATGAAACCTGCTGACTCTCTGGGAGTTTGATGTGTTCTAATAATATTGTTGTGATTTCTCTTCTTGTTTAGCTCTCATGGTTAAACTAACAAGTTTCATGAATATTTTTCTTTTTTTCATCATCGTTTTTCTTTTCAAATCGTTCAAATTCAAATTCTTCCGTTTTAATGAATCATTAAACATCCTTCACTCTAAACTTATCCAAAACTAAAACAGTTAGAACTCAAACATGTTCATGTGCATGAGTTTAAACTGACTAGTTCCTTCTTACATGGTGAAAATGTTTTAATAACTCTTTTATGTTTGTTTTGGTTGAAACCTGCTGATTCCTTCTTAAAGCTGCACATCTGAATAATTTCATGTTACATCAGATCTTTGGATTATTTCTTACTACAGCTGTTTTTTCTCTTCCTCAGGAGAGAAGCCCCACTCATTCCTTGATCGACACACATCGTGCTGAGCAGCTTCGCTACTATCAGGCTAACTACCTGTCCAGGTGAGTGTGTGACAGAGATCCGACCCACACATCATGTAAACCTTATAGGGAAAATAAACTGATTTAAGATGCAGCCAAACAAAATCCAACTTCTGATTCCATTTTACATCCTCTTCTAACAGCAGCATGGAGGCTTGTAAAAGGTCAGCGCTGACCCTTAATGCTAGTCTGATATTTAAAGGTTACTCAGGTTAGTTCGCTAAGTCAATTCTTATGAGGAAGCAGAGGCGCCATGTATGTGGTTCTGTCTGTGAATGCAATCAATAAAATGTTGAAATTCCTCTGTTAAAATTTATTATGATAAATAAGAGTTTCCTCCTGAGAAGCTCTTTACAAACCTCTCCACTGGTTTTTACACTTTTATATAATAGAATAGCGCTAATAGCGCTACAGTATATTCTCTACAACAGACTTAGAAAAGATCTTCAACATCTTGCTGCAAACATTGAAGGATCTAAGCTTCCTGAGGAAGTCCAGTCTCCTCTGTCCCTTCCTAAAAACAGCATCACTGTTGTGTCTCCAGTTCAGTCTGTTGTCCAGGTGAACACCAGGTATTTATACTCCTCCACCACCTCCACTTCTTCTCCATGATGGAAATGGGTGTTGGTATGTTGCTGCTCTTCCTAAAATCCACAATCATCTCCTTTGTCTTGTTCACATTCAAGATGAGATGATTGTTTGAACACCGGGACACAAAATGGTCCACCAGGTCTCTGTACTCAGTCTCTTGTCCATCTCTGAGCCACCAACACCTGCAGAGTCATCAGAGTATTTTTGTAGATGGCAGGACTCTGACCTGTACTGAAAGTCTGAGGTGTTCAGAGTGAAAAGGAATGGTGAGAGTACAGTCCCCTGTGGTGCTCCTATGCTGCTGATCACCTGATCAGACATACATTCCTTCAGTCTCACATACTGTGGTCTGTTTGTGAGGTAGTCCTTTATCCAGGTAATTGTGGAGGACTCCACCTGTGTCTTCTGGAGGGTGAATTGTGTTAAATACACTGGAGAAATCAAAGAACATGATCCTCACAGTGCTGCCTGCTTTGTCCATATGACAGTGGGTTTGTTAAAGCAGGTGTATGATGGCGTCTTCCACTCCAACCCCACGGTGATAAACAAACTGCAGTGAGTCCTGAAAGGTGTTTGTTTGGTTATTTAAGTGTTTTCACTGGATCCAGTAACGAGTCCAGAACTGGAGTGATGTGACAAAATGTACTTGTACCTGTTAAAAGACATGCTGCTGCCTTTTGTTCCAGCTGAAGACATTACAGTACTCTAACACACTAATTACAATAAGTTCTCACCTGGAGAGAAAGTAGAGAATGTTTAAACTGCATAAATGGGATCCGTGTGAAGATGTATTCATCTGCAGGCTGTAGTTACATCATTTTTTATTTATTATATTTATTCTATTCTATTTCTATTTAATAATTTCTGGAAAAATTTAAGGCATTTTCAATAATAAAAAACAAACTAATCTGCTGTTTTGGGAAAGATTTGTCTTCATCTTACATGAAAAACTGAGCATTTCATTGGTTTGGGCAACACTGTACCTATTTGACTGAATATTCTTGAACTGGGTTTGAACTGTAGATTAATTTAAATTAATCCTGTTTGACTAAGACTGCAGTAAAATTGCTTTAAAATTAGATGACGTCTGAACCCATCGGAACCCTCGGGTCATATACCTCAACTAATCCTCAAACATCACAGAACAATCAGGTCGAGATGAACTAGATCATTCAAACGTCCAAAAACTTTCAGGTTCCAGCCATAATTATCATTACTTTGTGTGGATTTCTTTAGCAGTTTCTTCTGGTAGTTATAATAATAATAAATTGGTTTAAAGGTTTTAAGTATAAGTGCTTCAGAATAACCAGCAGAAGATATTCAAAGTTCTGTTTCTGTCATTGTGTAGCAGCTCTGAGATGTTTGTTTGTTTGTCCTTTCATAAACAGATCCTCAAACAAGAAGTTGTGTTTTAGGAGCTCAGACGGGGATTTACCTGCACAGACACAGGAAACCAGCCAGCTCCTTTCATTTCTCAAACTAAATTTCATTTTGCAGTCAGATTCCAGTTTTTGGCTTCAGTTTATTGCACATTGATCACGTCGCATGCAGCTGAGATCAACTCTAAATCTGTTCAGTGTAATAAAAAGGGTCAGTTTTTAAACTGGAGCTGAGAGAAACATTTAAGTAACTACTGTAATATTTAGTACATGACATCTAGAAAAAACTAGGTCTATGTTTTTCATTTACAAATAAAAGATTAAAACATTTCAAACATTTCAAAACTTTCTGTGGAAGAAAACTGAAGAATCTTTAAGGCTTTAAATGAACCACACAGCCAGTTAAAAACACAATGTTGTTAAAATTAATTGAACACAAAAAATGCAGGTTGTGAGACGATAAATACATGAAGAAAATACTTTAAAATTAACAAGCTGATGAGGCACCAAGCTTGTACACGGAGATGAAGCAGGACTGCACAGGGATCAGGAACCTGCAGGGACACAAGCAGCACATGGAACAGAACAATCTGTTCCAGGTGTGAATATACAGGTAGAACTGTTCTAACATCAGATGTGTGCGTTTCAGCCCTGAGATGACTCCTCTGAAGTCTGTGCCTCAGATCAGGATCGACATGGACCCAGACGATGAGAACACGTTTTACTGGAGGAGCCGAGGATCTGAAACGTCTCTGTAGAAGATCAGCGTCACCAGGCAACCAGCAACTTCACTTCTTTTACTAGATTAGTTTCACTTTAATTATCTTTTAAGATTTCAGTCTTTATTTTGAATCAGATGGACTTGTGGGTGAAAAAGGGAACATAGAAAATGTTTAATAGTTCTAAAAACTTCATGTAGTATTTCTGTCCTCGTGGTAATCACCATCATTCCTCTCAGAGCGTCTCAGTTAACAGTCTCATCTATGCAACTCCTACCACATCACTGATCATATTACATGCTGCAGCACTCAGACTAAACATGTCCTCCAGTCCCATTTTATACAGAGATATGATCTTTCTTAATTTTGATATAAAGTGAATTACTCTAATACCTCCTTCCTGTAGCAGGAAAGGGATTTTTTCATAGCTCTACCTCTTTTAGATTCACTGCTTCTGATGAATAAATGATGATTCTTGTATGAGTTTTGATATGTTTTGTTTTTCTTTCATAGACTTATAATAATTTAAAAGATTTGTTGTATTATAGTTTGTAAAGAAAATAAAATAGAACTTTAAGTAAGTTAACAGAGAATTAACGGTGCACATTTGTGAATATTTTTATCAGCACACTGATGCACTTCTGATGGTTTCACCTTCTTTCTAACTCAGGGGTGTCAAACTCCAGGCCTCGAGGGCCACTATCCTGCATGTTTTAGATGTTTCCCTGTTTCAACACACCTGATTCAAGTCCTCTGTATTTCAACAAGTCCTTCAGAAGCCTGTTAACGACTTGTTCATTTGAATCAGGTGTGTTGAAACAGGGAAACATCTAAAACATGCAGGATAGTGGCCCTCGAGGCCTGGAGTTTGACACCCCTGTTCTAACTGAATCTCTCACTTGTTGACTTTTATTACTTGTTTAAATTAAATGTTCTTTTCTTTTTTGTTTTTGTAAACAATGGTTTTATGTACATGTTGGTCACTTTCTGTCCTTTTTTTTTGGGTAAAAAATTGTTAATAATCAAAATTATCATCTGATTCTCCTCAGCCAAACGTGAAGTAGCACCAGGGACACATTATATCAAAAGAATGTTTGTGATGCACAGAATATTTTACCTAAGTGACTTATAAGAGACGGATTTGGACAGAAATTGAGACGGTAACAAACAGCACTGTGAGGCAGGAACAACAACAACTTCTCTCCTCTGCAGGTTTATGTCTGTTTTTATTTGCGCTTATTGAAATTGTTTAATGTGAAATAATGTGAAATAGTTTCTGGTTTTATATTGAAAATGATGCATTTAGATGTTTATAAGACACTAAAATGCCACACAGGGAAGGTTATGTGTTAAAATAATCATTTTAATTTGTTTATATTTCTTATTCAGACTGCTAAATGAGGATTAACCTCCTTTTCTACCACTAGAAAATGAAATTAGTTATATTTTTAAATAAAGGGATACTTCCATTGAACATATGGCATCAGTGTTACATTAAATTCAAACACATAATTTAAAATAATTCTGTAATTTGTCTCAAACTGCTAAAATAAGAAAGAAGAGTTTAATATTCTATTAACGTTGAATCAAACAGCCTGGGCATCAGCTGTCAGACCGCACAGCTTCAGCCAGTTCTACAAAGAAATCTGCTCGTAATCTATCAGGATTATCACTTTTATTGTTGTTTTGTGGTGTTATTGTAAAGAAACGCAGTGAGTCATGTGCGTAAACACTGGATCTGAATCTCACAGGTTACTTTGTAGCACCACACTCATCAGGTTTAACATCCTCCTCATCATCACCCGTCAAACGAGCCAGTGAAAACATGAACTCTGACATAACAAAACCTTGTTCTAGAGGAACAAAATTTTCTGATGATCTAGAACAGTTGAGATGGTTTATTGGAGAATATATATTTTTTAAATGAAATGTATATTGAAAATAAACACCTGTCAAACACTGATGGTGTTCTGTCCTTCATGTTAATGGAGAAAAAGAAATAAAATACCATAAACCAAGTTTGTAAAATGTTTCTTGTCTTTAAAATGTAGAATTCTCTCCCCCTTCTAATATGAGTCAATGATTTCTTTATTATTATTATTATGACATACAGTAATTGTTTTTAAATAATACTCTTGAGTAACACTCAAACAGTAACACATAGATGAAAAAAAAAATCTTAGCATTTCCTCAGTGACTCAGTAGCTCCCTCTAGTGTTACAGAAGAGTTGTTACTTAAAAATTCTCTGACGGTAAAACAAAAATAAAACCCTTTAAAGATGGGACTCTTCCACCTTAAATCAACATTCTTAACTCAGTATAAAGACTCATCTAACAGCATCAACGTAAACATAAACCAACTTGGTATTAATGTCACACCCGACATATAATATTTCCTTTGAATGTGCAGCTTCCATTAAAACTTCTGTCTGAGCTCATAGATGCAGAAATCCTTCATACAGCTGGTGCTTTGGTAAGTCCCACAATGCACCAGTTCATCCATGTAGTTTCTCATGTCTTGTGCTCTCAAGTCACTGATGAAGCAACATTTTCTTTTTATCCATTTACGTATAAATCTGCAGGAAGGTTGGTTGTTGTGACTTTGTGGTCAATCCATATTTGTCCTGTTGGGCGGAGCTAAGGGCTCCAAAGACCTGGCAGATTTACCTGAACTTTACACAGTTTAACATCCAACACAGTCCATATGATCAGAACCTTCACTGCTGTCCTCACTGTCATCAGATATGAGATGAATTTAGTGTCTTTCATGCAGCTGGTGACTCTGAGCGTCAGCCTGGGTCCTAATGAGCTCGTTAGCTGGTAAACAACCAGAATGGAAATATTATTATTATTATAAATAGAGGAGCTGCTTAAAAACATCAACAATGTCCATATGAAACAACAGCTGAGCGTTCAGTGATGCTGAGTAGAGAAAGTGCTATTAATGTGATGCAAAAAAGATTTCCTGTCATTATGTCACTAAGTGCATAACGAGGTTTCACTTCAAGAATATAACAAGAAAACACACAGAGCTGAACAATAAACAAAAACAATAAACACACTGAAGAGTTAATGATGAAGACACGTCAGCAGCAGCGTGGATGGAAACACTAGAGGAACATGTTTATTAACAGCAGCAACATTAGGTGAACATGTGACAGGCATGTTAACAGTCTATTAGCTTTTATACAACAAGCACTTCATAATTCATGTGATTTGTAAGATAATGCTGCTCAGATACAGAATTAGTAGAAAATGTTTATTAATTTCAAAATTATTTGTACATTTTCATTCAATATTATGAAATATTATTATGGAATTCTATTTTCAAAAGTAAATAATTGTGACATGTAGTTAAATACTTCCTTAGAATCACAACTGCTTCAACTCTTGATTATAAACTCTCTAACAGTCTGCAGTCCAGCTGTAACTTATTTCACTTGTAATTGGAGGCATTTTGATTCACTAATGATCCCAGTAATAAAAGTCTGATTGTACTGACAGAGACTAAATTAAGTAATTATTCTACAAATGATCAGAGAGAAGAAGCAGCTGATTCTCTTTCTGAAACACAGACTAAATCAAACCAAAACACATAAATCAGAGCTGTTTATTTCTTTTTTCCAAGTCTCATCAGGGGGTGCGTTAATTAATTAACAGATAGATCAGATTAAAGAAACTCAAAAAGCTTCATTTCAGCACAGACAAGCAGCATTTCGTTGTTTCCACTAGAGGGCACTCATGAGCTGAAGATCCTTTGCAGAAGATCAACCAGAAAGAGCCCCAAAATATTCTGATTAATCTGAAAATATATCAGCTGTAAAAAGTTAATTAGCTTTTGTGTTTGTTGTAAAGTTCAGAGTCTCGTATAAAATGAATTAAACTGGCTCTAAAGAACAATTCAGCCGAAGTTAGTAAAGGTTTTTTTGGTTTCATAATCTGGGGGAGTTGATGATTTTCAGCCTGAATGCCTTCATCATTTACCTGCAAGGCTGAAAATACAGAAACCAGCAGATTAAAGCGTAACACCAACACCTACTGCATGAACCTCAGTAAAATGATCTATCAGTGAATCACAGTGATCCACCTACTTCACTCCAGGGCTGCCATTACTGCTGGAGAGTAAAACACTGCTTCAAGCTGGCATCAATAAAAACACCCAGCAGCAGGTAGAAGGAAAGTTTCATTCATTACATCACATCAAAATCTGAATCTGACTCCAAACAGCTGATCAGAAACTGAATGGATGTTAATCAAACATATTGGTCATGTTTGTGGGTGGGAGTTAGATGCAGATGTTGACTTTTTTTTAACAGCTGGACTCCCAGAATTTATTCATATCTCATCAATAAGTGCATTATATCTTCTTTTCTGATGTAACTATGGTAAGTTTCTTTGTTCAGACAAATAAAAGGATCTTTTCTTCATATTTTGACTGTCCTCTCTACAAACAACCATGAAGAAACATCAAATTAGCACAACAGTAAAACCACTAAAAAAACTACAAGACATTTTATCACATCCCAAAGACAAAGTAAACCTGGACCAAAAAAGACAAAGTAATCTGTGAAATTTTTGCATGACATATGGGAAAACATACATGGGAGAACCAGGAAGGAGATTTAACAAAAGAAAACAGGAGCATCAAAAGAAATGTGAAAGGAAACCTTGGGCCGTTTCAGAAGAACAACAAACAAAATGCTGGATAAAAGAATGAACTGCCATCAGGAAACGAACCCAGGGGACCACCAACAGGGACGAGGGGCCTAACACCTCTCACACACCTGGGATTCCCTCCTCCAGACACCATAGGGCAGCTGTTGGTGTGGCCAACATGGCAGAACTGACAGATCTGCTATGTTGGCCACGCCCACAGGGAAAAACAGCTGATATGGACTCATCACAACACCTGGTGATGATTAAATAACAGGAAACCAACCCCTGAACCTTGTTTTCTTCTTAAAGTTGAACAATAATTTTTTACAGTGTAAAACATTTTATTTTGCAGATTGATTTGTTTGTTTTTCTCTAAGCAGTTTTGCATCAGTCTGATTCTAATGCAGCTCTTTAAAGGTTTATTGATCTTTGCACTTCATTTCTTCTCTAATTACTTTTCATGCAGAGTATTTAACACATTCTGCTTTGTCCCGTGTGTTTCATGTCTTATGTTTCAGGTGAAGTGTTTCTACAGAGTTTATTGAAATAAAATGAAACTGATGATGGTGAAAAGGTTTTCCACCAGTGTTTAGAAGAACTTCTTTAATTTGAAGGATTAAAGATGTTTTCAGATGTCAGTAATCCACTTTGTTCTGGTTTCTGCTCGACTCTCCGGTCAGAATTAATCTCTGTTTCTCTAATTAGTTGTTACCTGAGAAACAGCTGCAGGTAAGATACTGACTGCTGAGAACTTAACTCCTCAAACTAACCCTTTAATCTTTAGCTGTTTATTTCACTCACCTGTCAAGTATTCAGCTGTTTACTGTGTGCTGTTGTCGTCATCGTGTACACCTCACAACTAACTCCCAGGTGAACGGACTTCTTCCTCCCAGACGTCAGAGGTTTATTCTCTGAAACAAGCTCCTTCAGACAAATACCAACCGCAGAAGGTTAAAAACAACCTGCCAATCAGCCCTTTGAGGATAATCTGTGATCTTTGTGTTGAATGCGTCACTGAAACACTTCTTCTTGTCTGATAGACTGTATTTGTACAGCAGTGATGTCAGCAGGCCAACGTATGTTTAAGATGCTACATGGCTTCACGGCTACACTGTTATTAATCACACTTAAGTGTGTTCAGATGCAGCATCTTAATGATACGGTTCCTTTATATTTACTCTGTGTCTACGTGCCCTTCTGCTGTTCAGTAATCTCCAGCTTCTGTTTTGTTTATTTAGATGTTGGTTATCTAGAGACACTCATTTCCTTTCCACTTGTAATTAGAGACGTCACAGATAAAAATACACTTCCAGTAATAAGGTCACTCTTTAAATCCAGTTTGTCAAAGTTCATCAGTCTGTATCAGAGTAACTTTCATTTAATAAACTTTAATATCTGTCAAAACAGAGACGTCTTTTCTTTGTTGTTTTAATGTTTGTTAAGAGCTCAGAGGAAGACGAGGCTTTAAATCAACAGCCAGCAGTTCGTCCAGCAGAGTCACACCTTAAAAACGTGCAACACATTTTACAAAACATGAAATAGACATAAAGGTGCAATAACTTTATATTTTTCAACAATCTTAGAGTTTCAAAAGCTTTTTTTGTGTACAGATTGTACACAGACCTACATGTTAAATGACTCAACACCACAGAGCAGCAGGTCCAGCTTGACACGTCTTACATAACCTGTAACCTGGGATTAATGGAGGTGAACACACAGTCCTGCACCTGCAGCCCTCAGGTCAGCATCAAACAGCAGGCCGACTGTGGATAAAATCACTAGTGAGCAAAAACCTGGACAGAAACTTCAAAACGGTCAGCTGCACAAAATATCCCAAACTCCTGTTTCACATACACATGACAGATTTAGTCTGCATGTCTGTCAGAACTGTCATGTGCTCCAGTGAACAAAGTTCCCTAAACCTGCTGCAGCTGTGGGAGAATCCAGGATTTCAAACAACCACTCGTCCCTGATGGGTTTTTGACACTTCAAGCAATCAGGTGATTTAGTTTAAGGCTGTTGGCTTCTAAGAAAACCTTCAGCCAGACAGTCACGCTCTAAAGAGACCAAACCTCTGATACGTTTATCACTCTGGACATAAAAACAGGCTGTTTGTCATGAACTGCAGTAGAACCGTGGCCTGGAAGAACCAACATGCTGGCAGGAAGCAGCAAACAGACAGGTTGGTTTAATGATTTAATTCAAATAAAACTTTTACTTAAACAAAATTAGATGCTGATCATAGCAAATAACATAAAGGTGTAAATAATAAAACAATAAAGAGGCAGAAATACAGATCAAGAATCCAGGGAAAAACCAGGAGGATCTGAAAAGCCTGTGGGGAGTTTTAGATGAGACTGAGCAGGTGAGAGACATGATCCTGATTGCAGCTCTCAGCTGTGCATGGTAAACATAATTAATATGAGGAGAAACATGAAGCATGGAAATAAACCAGAGAAATAAAGAACTACAAGAGAAAAAACTAATACCAGACTGAAGACTGTCAGTGTTTTGATTTAACATGTAGAGAAATTAAGACACGCGCCTTCCAAACAAGAAACAATCTCACCAGCCCTGATGTTTCAGATCTGTTTGTCTTTAAATATGAGATAACTAAATGAAAAATAAAGATTTCCTGTCATCTACGTTCACTCTCCATCTGATATTCATCATTTCTCACTGCAGCTGCAATAAAGACAGAATAAAGTTCACATCAGGACATTTTTATTCAATAAAAATGAGAGAATAAACAACGAGCTCCAAGGTTCAATAAAAAATAGAATTGGCTTCATAATTGACATAAATCAGCTGTATTTAATTTAAAAAATCCTGTTTTTGTTTAAATTTGAATTTCTGAAAAAGAATTGAATCCATTTAACTGTGTGGTTTTTCATTTGCTGCATCTCGTTTCTTGTTTCTGAACAACTTGCTGCGTGTGTCAGTGTAGTTTACTCTGTAAAACATCATGTCAGCTGGGCTCTTTAAACACGACTAAACAGCACGAGTAAATTATGAACAATTACGCTGCATTTGTCGAGAGTGGAAAGATCGAATCTGTTCTGACACCTGTGAGTCAGGTGTTTGTAAAACCCAGCTGAGTCACCTGCTGTGTTGAGAGACTGTGAGAGTCATGATGCTTTCTGAGGTTGCACCATGATTCCAAATCACCAGGGAGGATGGGAAATGTATGACATCATCATCAGTTGATGGAAGTAAAATAAAATAAAATAAATGAACAAGATTTATTCAGGCACCATGAAACCAATTAAATAAACTAATTAAACCAATTAAAAAAGTTGTTTCTATCTTTGACTTAATGTTGTTTGTAAATCATCTGACTTTTTTCCTAATTCAGAAACTTTGTAGAAGTAGAACCACAGGGTTCGTTTCACATGCACACTATGCACATCTTTATGAATATGTTGACAGCTGATTCTGAGGTCTTTGTGGAATGAGGTGATGAACTTTTGAGAGTCTGGAAGCAGGTAACATCGTTAGTCACCTGGTTTGCAGCAGCGGGGCGGATGATGAACATGGGACCAAATTCAGCCTTTTTTCTTGCATCATCCTGCTGCTCTGCAGAAAGCTGCTGCTGAGAGGATTGTCTGTTTGTATGATCTAAAGAAAAATACAGTTTGGTTTAAATATAAACACATATTTCACTTTAACTTTCTTTAGCCTATAAATTTATCACCATGACCCGATGAAGCCCAGAATGTTCCTGTTTATATTTAATCCTACACAGATTTCATGGGAATTCAGGCGGTCTTTGGACTCCAGTTGCACTCCGGATGTTTAGAAGAGTCTTTAATCACTTTGTTCTTGGACAGTTTGATATATGAATGTCTTCTCAGACCCTTTTACTTAATTTGAAGTAGGATGTCAAGAAGTTTGTTACATTAAAAACATTTTGTACTCTGCTGCAGGCAGATAATGTCTTTATACCCAGTAAAGAGAACGTGCACGGAACACTATCACGTTGGATTGTCCTTTAATTCACACTTCCTGAAGGCGCTCTGTCCAACGAATCACAGAAACATGTAGAATAACACTGTAGAATCTGTCAGCACAGAAACAGCCTGAGCTCAAACTGGGACAAAAACAAGGAAGTGATTCAACTGTTCCGCCGCTGCTGGAAGAACACGACACTTTGATATGATTGTTGCCTGAAAAAAATAATGCACAGGAGACTGGAGGG
>SSNP01000030.1:704099-724309 GCA_006937955.1 Pachypanchax playfairii | reverse complement strand
GGGGGGGGGGGGGGGGGGGGTAGTAAGTAAGTAACCTGTAGTTAAATAAACAGATATTATCTCAGTGTTTCACCTGCAGATTTCTCTACCAGTCGTTCTTTTTATGAATCAACAGTTTGATTCACATGACAGTGTCAACATCTGGCCAGCTGCTGGGAACAGCTGCTCCACTTGAATGGATGTCCACAAACAGTCACACCAGCTCCATCAGTCCAGCAAACGTGACACGATAAAACGTTTTCACACTCGGCGTCATGCTGAAACCCTTCATGTCTCCTGTTGTCATGCTGCTGCAAGCATGTGGAGTCAGACCCCTTTCAGATGAACTGCTCATTTACTTTCATGTTCATTTTCTAGCATTTTTCCAAATAACCACTTTATTTTTAATTACTGACATCGCTACACAGTTTTTGAATTTAACAGCTCTGACTGCTCGTATTGCTGGCGGTGATTCAGATTGACAAGGCACCTTAGAAACGGAAATATCACTAAAATACAAATAAACAGAAGATGTTTCATTCAGCACTTCCGTTCTGAAACCAACTTCTATCATGAATTATGACAGGCAGCATGAATCATGTCCTGTTCATGCTGCGCTTTACGTTATACAAACTCCTACTGCCAAAATAAGAGTCATTGTTGCAGCAACACAAACAACGTGGGAAATAATTATATTGTCATTTGTTTATATAAACAAGTTACATTTGAAACCATTCCATTCTAAAACATTTTGTAATAATGTCTTCAGCAGAACTAAAAACTAAAAGCGGCGAGAGAAGAAAGATGTTCTGTTTGATTTACAGTGAAGACTTGGAGGGACACTGTCCACGCTTCAGGATGGAAGAGCCGTGAGACCTCTCAGTCCTGATCTGGACCTTTTTTTTCTCAGAGTAAACATGCTCTCAGGCGGTGGTTAAATTTAGCTTAGAGAAACTTTGGGGCATGAAGTCAATAAAAGGCAGAGTGTAAGATGTAGTGACAAGGAGGCCATGCTCAGTGTTGACCAAAGAAAAACAGAAAATATCACCAAAAGAACAGAAAAAAGAAGCTGCAGCTACAAACGCCACTCGTTTCTTTTACTTTTACTTGTAAAAGACCTTTAAACTTTAGACTTTTTAATCTGACAAACGTTTGACATTTCAAGTTGTAACCCACAATCTAAAACTGCTTCACCTTTTTCTCAACTGCTGTGGTCACCAAGCAACAACCGGCGAATTTTAGACACTAACAAACCTTTTGCAGATAAAAAGGTTATTAGTACTGAACTACTCAGAAGTGAGAATTAATAGGCTGTCTTTGCTCCACCCGAAATGTCTTTGTAGTTGTTTCAAGTCAAGCTGCACCTGACAGCAAGTTTTCTTCTGTTTTAAAAGTCCAAGTTTACCTTTTAGCACAAGCTTTTATCATAATGACAGGGATGAGAATTCATTAGTTCTGAGAATGATGTAACTCTGTTATGCCGCTTGCAAATGAACAAATGTTTCAACATCAAGACTTCAAGGCGTGTCCTTCAAATCTAATGTGATCACAAGAAAGACAGATTGTTTGTGGAGCTTCAGCAAACATCAACACCACCAACAAGCCTGTGAAAGAAAGTGGAAACATTAAAAAAATGTTCTGTAACATCAGATAAACAGTAGTTTAAGATTGGAAGATTTTAAGCCAACAAAGGTCAAAGTTCATCCTCAAATTCTTCACACGGTCCAAATAAAAATCTGTTTTAGGGAAAACCAAAAAACATAATATAAACATGCTTAAATATGAGGAGGGCAGTTTTAACCCCTGACTTGTTGATTTTATGGCTGCTGGAGGATTTTACCCACATGGAATACAGTGACAATCACTGTATAATAAACTCCAGTAGATCTGGTTTTTCCTGGTTTCTAGTCATTCATGGATTCATCTGATCAGCCCAAATTTACTCTGAAGGCATCATGATTGTGAGCAGAGGCTTGCTGCCAACAAACAGAACCAGGAACTCTGCAACAGATGGTCTGGGCCTCACAGAGCCCTGATCAGATCATCATGCAGTCACTCTGTGATGACATGAAGAGACAGAATCTAAATGGATCCTCCAGAGGACTCTGATGTGTTCTCCAGTGAACACAACACATGCCAAGTCCATTTAAAATGTCCAAAATTAGAGTTTATGTGTTTAAGTTTCATTATAACAAAAGCTATTTTAATTTGATACATGAACTTGGTTTGTTTAAGAAAATAAATCATACTAATATTATTAACTATTATTTATCCTCCTCTTTTTTCCAGCTCCAAAGGTTTGGAGGCTGGTCTCATCTGTGGGCGGGGCTCTGTGTCTGCCATTGAGTCACACCTGTAATCACTCATCTCATCAGAAATGTTTGGTATTCTTACTGAACTTCAGCTGCTGCTCAGCCTGGATTTCTCTGTTGAGTATTTTCCATCAAAGATGTTCTGATTCATTCTGAGTTGATTTCAGATTTCTATCTTTCCGTGTTGCTCTTCTCCCAGATGAAACTCTTGGTGTGACTGATGATCTCCTGGAAAGATATCTGACATTTACGTCTGTGGTGATCCGTCATTGTACTGAAGCTTATTGTGTTTGTAGTTGAATCTCCAGCTTTTATTTGGATCTGACCCGGTCACTCACTCTGACAACATCTGGAGAAGACCTCAGACAGTTCAAACATCTGGAGCCTTTAAGTGGTTTAATTCTAGAAGAATAACTGAGTCAATATGGTGACATATTACTCCCGAGTGAAATGTTTATGTAAAATGTTTTAGTTTTAATAAAAGTGGTGATTTACTCTAAACAAACAGATACTTTACATCAGATTCCAAAATGTGAAGTTTAAATTCTTTCTGATTTTATGCCACAGATAAAAAGCTTTTTCAGCACAAACAGCTACATGCATGCGTGCACGTACTGATGACATTTGGTCTGAAACTGTTGTTCCCTTTTGGGTTGTTAGAAGTTTCATCTGAGTTCTTTGGCAGACTGACAACACTGGAAAACAATCTAGTCCCAAGTGACTTGTTTGTATTTGTACATTTGACAGTTCACTTTAACCCAAAACAAGACCCGAGTTACTGTCAGGGACAATGTTAGATATGTTCTTTGGAGCTTTTATGTTTTTTTTTAATTGTCAAAATGCCTGACTCAGAAAAATCTGACCTAAAATGATCATAATTAACACAAAATATTATCCATCCACTTTCCTCAAAATGTAATTAATTAAAATACTTCACTAGCATGAAATAAGATAAGAAATACTTTATTAATCCCATGGGAAGGTTTCCATCCAGAAATTAAGTAGAAAAATCAAGAGTTTGGTTTAATGTTTTTCATAAGATGTGGAAACAAAAAAGAAACTGCTTAAATATGTGAAACAATATAGTAATATAAATGTTCTGGACTGATACTATGAAAGAAAAGTTTGAGTTTATGTTCAACAAAATAAAAAAGGAAAAGGAAACTTTTTTTGCTGAACAACAGAGACTGAATCTGTTTTTCATCTTTTCATAAATGAGTGTTTAAATATAGAATCAGAATCAGTGATGCTGATGAAAGTGAAACTGGGTGAACATCTCAGGTGAGTCAGCTAGTATCTGCAGAACCTGACGGAGTTCTGCAAATCTGAAACAGGCATTTGTTTTGAATAATAAAAGTATTAAAATAAATGAAAGTTCAGTCAAATAAAGTCTGAGTCCAACTTTAGGGCCAGTCTGCAAACTGCATGATGTAAATCTGCTCAGTTACAAGCAAACCAAGCAGCAATCATTAAACACGGAAAGACACAAAATATTTTGTCAGAGTGTAATGGACAGATTAACCCCCCCCCCCCTCCTCCTTCAAACAGTCTGTGTTGTAGTTTATATTACTCACTTGTGAGAACAGCATCCCACCAGGGGGGTTGTTCTTAATTCGTTCCCCTGCCAGTTTAAAAACTTTAAACAAATGGAGTCACTTGGGGGGGGGGGGCAGTGTAACAGTTACTGTGATCAGCATCCTGTCTGCAGCCTCACTAGAGACAAAAACCCTGCTGTGCACGTTACACATAGAAGAAGAAACCATGACAGGTCCTTCCTCCCACCCTCCATCACCCCGAGGAACAACAAGCTGCCTCACTTCCTACTCTCCATCCATTCTCACTATAAGAGTCTGATTAAATACCACCGACTCACGTGTCGTAACGTTATAACAACTCAACACAGTTAGGAGAATTTCTTTTTTCATTTGCATCAATTCAGAAGCCTCTGATGTTCAAACTGAAGCATCTCTTTTGCTTCAGTTATTAAAGCTAATTAAGGTTCCATTAAAGGAACCAAACCGTTGAATCTATAATTGTTCTGTGTACTTTAAGTCAGAGCTCTGCTGCAGGGTTTTTTTTTAATCTTACATCTTTACCACAGATAATTGATGTATATTTTTATCTCTGAACATCATCGAACGCAGCATGTGGCAATCATTTCCATTTCAGACTGTGGTTCAGTAGAAGCAGACAGCTGGTGAGGAAGTTTTCAGGGAGCTTCAGGCGATCATCATCATCATCATCGCCACCATTTTATTTATTTAACCAGGTTTGTCTTGTTGAACTCTTTTGCTGGTGAGCACAATGAAGGATATTAGCAACACAATTTAATCACAAAACAGAGTAAATGACACAAAAACACATTTTATCTTCTTTAGCCACGATTCTAGTTTTCACCAGTTTTTAATTCATTCAGGCAGGATTCATTTAGTCATTTGTTTACTCACTCATTCTTCTTCTGCAGAATAAATCGGACCATTCAGAAATGATTATTTTAATTAACAGAAAGGTAAGGAACCAGATCCAAACCAGCAACACGTGGGACAAGAACATGTTCGAGTGTATTATTATGTACTAAATAACAAAATGTTTGGAGTGTTTAATTTAAATGACTCACACTCAACAGAAAATACTAGGAATAGTATAAAACAGGTTTTCTAAAGAACCAAAGTATATTACAACATTCTTAACTCTCTATAAGGATTTCAGCCATGTCTTTGTTACATGTTCGTGTCCAACTGTTAATTAATCTACTTTCAATGTCTTTATACATTTAATTAAACTGTGTCATCAGTTCAGAACAGTTATAAAACTGAAAGGATTTTTCATTTCATGGATTTTATTTTTTAACATGTTTAACTTTATGAGTGTTTGTCAGATTAAAAGGCACAAAATCTTGAAACGGAACAAAACTTTTTATCAAATACATTCAGTTTGCAGTTGATGTTCATTTCTACCTTCACCAGGACATTTTTCACCAGGAGTTGATTGTTGGTAAGATAAATTCATAAAGTTCTGGATGGATTTGGATGAAAAGTCAGAAATGGTCCAAAGAAGTAAGTGAGTAGATTTTGGGGGTGATCTGGATTACTGTCTGGATCCCAGAATGTTTTTAAGGATTCTTCTTCATCATGAGATCAGGTTGTTTTAACATGTAACTCCACTAAACTGGTTTCAATCAGATTTATCTGACAGATTCCAGTTTGTTCATGTAAATAATGAATCTTCTTCATGTACCAGAGTCAGTCATGGAGTTCCTCAGGGTTCAGTGCTCGGACGATCCTCTTTATTAGATATGTAAATGCTGCCACTTGGTACAACTAGACAACATGATTTCAGTTGTTATGCTGATTAAATTTGGTTATGTTTGTTTATGATTCTTTTTTCCAAATTTTCATCCACTTTTAATCTATTGTTCCCATTTACTTTTAAAGCTTGGCTTGCTACAATAAACATCGTAGTCAGTAATACTTATATCAAGCATAGATTATTAAACCATGTGTGAGTTAAGATGAGATTTGTTTCATTTTTTTATTTTTACTGTGTAGAACCCTTATTCATGCAAACTTCTGTCTGACAGACAGACTCCAGGAAAACATGCCTGATTCTAATTTCACCTGTTTTGCAGTAATAACACCTGCAGAATCTTTTGTCTGTGTCATTAATGGAACTAACCTTTTATGTGGCCTTTCTGAGATCTTTCTGAGACTGTGATCAAGTTATTTTTAGCATCAAATCAATTAGCTAAATTATAATAATTTGGGATTATTTGTTCATGTCTGTTTTACATCTTTTTTTTGTTTGAATGTCACCTAGAAAAACACAAAACTAATTTCTAGTTTAAAAATACATTTTGTAAAGTAATAAATGAAGTCTTAGCGGTGCCTTTGTAAGGACCTCATACAGATTTTAAATGGCTGCCATGGAAGGACATGATTTAGTTATTTTCAGCCCATTATTAAAATTTGAATTTGAAACTGGCTGGTTATGACTCATGAACATGAACATGTTCTGCATTATTAAAGAACCAAACATGGCAGAGAGACTGGGAGCTGTGATTTTAAAGTTTTTGAGAGCTTTCAAAAAGGAAAAAACACTTTTCTGAACCTTCAGAGGAAAGAAAATACAACTGTTCTTGTTCTTCATAAAATTAAAAAGTCAAAGCATTTTAAAAACTTAACCAGCTGTCCTTCACAAAGGCAGACTGACTCCTTATCACAGATACTTTAATCATTACTGTAACTGACAGAAAAATATGATTGATTTTAGAAATAAATCATTAATTTTAGAATGAAATATGAATGTCTGAAATGTTTTTATTTTTCTAACGTAGACATGACTCGTTCCTCTGGTGGCTGAATTCTATATGTACGTAAATACAGTGAGAAAAAACAACCACAGACTAAAAAATGTTTAATAACCTTTAAAATGAAGAAGTGAATAAATAAATAACAGCATCAGAATAAAATATCAGTCACATCAAAACAAAAATACATTGTAAAATCCATCATCACTGCATTTTAATGATGTCACTCAAAACCCAGAGCATACACGGAACCAGAGATCCAGTAAAACTCCACGTTCTGATTGTTTTTAATGGGAGTGAAATTGTTCCTGTGTTCTGTCTGATGAAACTCACGGTTCCTTTCATCTTTATCTTTACAAATTGACTGAAAATCCTGTTTTCTGTAAATATGTTTCACTTGCAGGGACAATAATGTGTCCACTTATTGTGGTTTCAAAGTCTTTTATTTCTCAAGCATAGACTTTTAAACCATACATTTTTATGTTTGAGGGTCTGCGAGATGAAATAAATTGTATCTTCATCCTTCAAACATAACAAATATGAACTTATGGTGCTAAAGTGTGGCTGATTAATTTTATTAACAATAACTGGCATCAAAGATTTAAAGTTTTCCTTCTTGTCATCATGAGACTGATTGTTTGATCACTCAGTCCATCACACCTGTGTCTCATTAGTTCCTTAATCTATTAGTCATTAATCACCTGATCATACTTATCCTGCTGTTTTTACTAATACTTTTTATTCTCTGTTCTAAAATAATTAACACATTTCAATAGAACAATCACTAAATAAACGAGGGTTACAATGCACTTAATATTAGATAAAGATACCTGATGGGAAGTTTGGTGTTTTTGAAGTGGATCATGCAGGACATCAGTAGATGTGTGAGGCTTTAAACCGCTGCTGCCCATCTGCAGCCTTCACGTTCAGCTTTGACTTTTAATATCAGACTCTTGACATTTCAGAGATAGCAGCTGGGAGAGATCAGGGGGGATATCGTCCAACCATTAGCCCGTAATCCCACCCCTTCACTTCCGACGTCACTGCAGCAGTTACGGTTGGATCCGACTGTAAATCCTTCAGTTGCGCTCGGAGCGGCAGGCTGCGCGCAGCCACAGGAACGTGAAGCGCTTCCAAGAGACGCACATCAGATCGACCTGATGCTAAAACACACCGATAAATGGAATACTTTCCCATTTCCACTTGTTTACTTTACTTTTAGTTTATGTCTAATTCCAAGGAAAGTGGACGAATTTTACTTTTCCTGAAGACGCACCACCTAATGTCAACTTAACTGGACCTGAACCAGGTAAGACAACTTTCAATAAATCACAGTTAAAACAGTTTCATCCATTTACTCATTAAATGTATGATCTCAAATCGGAATGAAATCTTAACTAGATGTTGAATAGAAGCTCTTTTATTGTTCAAATTCATCCAACTATAGGTAATTATGCCGTTTATCGCGTCCGTGCACAGTCATTACCGAATCACAGGCGCATCTTTGTCCAGGGGGGCCAGTCGAGCGCAGGCAGCCTCTCCGTGCAGTTAGTTAATTGCAAAACAGCGCAATTAGATGCGGAGAGTTCAGAGGAACGTGAAAAACGCGACGTCCAAAGGGTAAAAGTTCAGAAGCTGTGATGGAGTCAGTGTTGGCACAACATGTAAAGGCATTCAGATTTATCTGTCTGTGTTTTAAAATGACTCACTGATGCGCACAGAAAGCAAAAATAACAGCCTGGTACTGGATTTCTTTTTAGCCGTTATCCTTTTGTTTTGAAGTCACCCTTCTTATTCCCATAGTAGCAGCTCCTTTAAGTTAATGGTCATAAGACAGACATCAAACCTGCTGCAAATAAACATGTTTAAGATGATTCAATGTGAAGAGGTTCATACAGTAACACGCAAATTGTTTTATGGTAAATAATGTGAAGGAGGCAAAAACGAAGAATCTGTAGAATGTTGTAGAGGTTGAATTTGAATAAAACCGGCTTTATAAACAGATTTTTGCTACATGTGGTCTGAATGTTGTGAGGTGATGACATGTTATAATGAAAAACATTTTAATGGCACAAGGACTGTTGTTCAGATTAATGTGACACAGAGGGGGAAGCCTGCTGCAGCAACACCCTCTGTTACACTCTACTAATTAATGGATCATTATTTCAAGCACTGGTATAAAAATTAAATTAATTTCTAAGAAACATTTTAGTAATGCAGTTTTAAATATTACACATACACAGTTCATTCAATCACTGGCGTTTAAAGGTGCTAAAAATAGAATTGTTACATTTAGTTAAACTGACAATTACATCTTAATTATGTTAATTTAAAACAGTTTTATGTCAGGCCACATCAGATGGCTCTACTGTTGAAAAGAAACCACACAATAGTTGGTGCGTTTTGCTGCTGAGCTGAAACCTCATACTGCCTGAAACGGTTTAAAGGCATCAGAGACTGAATTATTTTCCTGCAGACGCCTTTCAGGGAATCACACAACACCTCATTCCTAATATTCCTGCTGTGTCCTTGTCACTGCTCAGATTTTATATTTTTATTCTAGTTCTGCATGTCAATCAAGAAACCTTTGCAACTCATGATTCGGAGTTTCAGTCCAGTAATTAATCTTTGACAAACTCAATCAGCTGCTTCTACATGTAAACATCTTCTCTGTTGCTATGGTTACTTATATATTAAAAATCAAACCAAAGTGTTGATGCTGATGTGTGTGAAAATCTGCTATAGCTTTGACCTCAACACCACTGAATCACTCAGTAAGGGAGGGGTTTATAACCCACAACATTAGTTAAATATTGTGTCTGTAAAGCTCTTAGGAAAAGGTTGTTTTTTTACCCAATAAAGCTTTTGGTATTTTTTTAGCTTTTGCACATTCACACTTTTGGATTTTGTCACCTCTCTTGTTAGAGGAGATAAATGACAGAAAAGCATCATTAACTTTGTGTCCAGATGCCTCCAGTTAGTCTGGAGCTCCAACAAAACAGGCAGATTGAATTCTCAGAAACTGCCCAATTTAAACCACAAACCATCAGGTCCATATTCACCCCATTTTTCTCTCAATAACAGACCAGTATTAGACATGCTGTTAAAAATATGGCATCTCACAATGAATGGATTAATGTGCCTTCTAAATAAACCTTTTAATAAGAGGAACCGTGCACGTTTGAGACTGTTTGAATCCTGTTCTCTTACAGTCTGGTATTTATTCATGTTGGATTCAGCTTTATTTTATTCACCACAGTCATGGACTGCAGCATGAGGTTTAATGTGATTTAACTCATGCAGAAGCTAGCTTAGTTATAAGCAAGGGTTTAAATTATTAATTCAATATTTGTTATTATTGAAAATATTAATGGAACGTATTAATTATGGGGAACTACCTGCAAACCAGGAATTATAACTAAGTCTTAATATTAGTATGGGGTATCTGTCGGTCTGTATGTCTCAGCCTGGAACAGGTGATACAGAGTGAAGGTGTAAATCTGAACTCCGGCCTTTATCAGCTGTTATCAGAACATAAACACGTCATGACGGCAAACAGCATCTCCTTTAAAACAAAAAAGACTATTATTCATTAATATCATTAATATCTATCAACTATGGATGAAATCAGTGATCGGCAGGTAACAGAAGGACCGGGAATAGAAAAGCAGGTTCTGGTGCAGATTCTAACATGTTCAGGATGACGTGTTACAACTTGTGTTCCAAATCACTGAATCACAAGAGAATCCCAACAAAAACCTCTTCTACCATCACTGGTGAATAAACTGAATCGATTACATTTCTGACTCACATTTCATGTGTAGAACACCTGTCAGTGCAGCTGCATTAAAAGCCACGCCTCTTTGGTTCTGTGGTTCCAGCTGCATGTTTTGAAAGCTGATCTCGTTGGATCGACTCATGCACTTTGTGCAGAACAATGAACTGAAAAGGGCTGAAGAGTTTCTGGGTTTTTGTGTTCAGATCAGGAGGCGGGGCCACTTATAATGAGGGACGTGGTATTAGAATAAAGGTCCAGAATCCAGAATAAAAGTTCAGCTTGATTCTCAAATGAATTTCATGTTTCAGAGACCCAACATGAGACACACTGCAGATATGAGCCTGATATGGCAGCATTTATATTTACGGCCAAGCAAAAGGTCAAAAGCAGTGACAGCGAGGAAGATGTTTAAATATTATTCTAAAAAAGTTTTAATAAGTAATAATTGTCAAGATTTCATTTGGTATTTCATTTTACAGCAGTTACATTTATCTGATATAATTCTCTATAATTTCACAGCTCCATATACGTCATAGCTCTTTTCTCTGCTGTTGGTTCAAAAAGGAAAAATTACTTAAATGATTGATGTTGCTCATGAAGAGCTGTTGAAGGTTTAAGATGATGGTGCTTATTGCTCCTTGTTGTCTAGTTGTAAACAACATCTTTTGTCTTATTTCTATGGATGTGTCATTTTTTACAGAGACTACAATTAGAACAACATATAGTGATTAAACTGAGCAGAAAATACAGTGAAACAGACACTCAGTGAGTCATGTTATTGTTTCTAAATGGGATTAAAACTGTGAAAAATGTCACAGTGTGACAGTCATTATTATAAGTTTGGAAAGTTCTAATAGGTTTGACATATTTATTAGTAAGCATCAGTTCATCCGCTGTAACAAACTATTTTGGATTAACAAGGTGTAATTGAACTGAACTGAATCATCCTCATGAGTCTTCATTTGAATGTATAGAAGTTCAATCTTACAGTCCTGCGTAGGATATTTAGATTAAAATCTAGATTTGCAAAATAGCAACATAGACAACACATACTTGATGAAATAAAGTTAATAAATAAACAATAAATAATAAAGGGCATGAATATTGGCACAAATAGAACCCCATAATAAATCTTTGAACAGAGTCTAAATGATATTTGTTAATCAAAGCAGTTTTTAAATCTGAGTGTAAATGATCAGTTAACTTGGAAACATTGACTTGACAGAATCACTAAACAATTGATTTTTGTTTTACTTTATGAAAGCAGGTCTCATCCTGGATATTTGATTTATGTTGTTTAGATTTAGGTTCTCTGATGGTTGAATACCTCAGAATGTAGGCCATTTGCCCAGAGCAGTTATAATGACAATGTGTGCTTGATTTTTATTTATAAACCTGCAAATAATCAATAATCACCAACATTCAGTGTGACTGAATGAATGTAGTAGATGAAAACATAATAAACTCACTAAAATAAATAACATTTAGATGATACTGAGTGCTAACACATGTAAGAGAAAGTAAATAAAAGAAAATGTTTTAATCAGAGGTTTTGTCAGTACAAACATTCAACTGTTTTTTTCATGTGTATTTGTGGATTATTGTGTTTCTATTGACAACAGCATGAGGTTAACTGTCAATAAGTAATTAACTCGTCACATAATTCGATCATAAAATATTAGAAACATCTTGGAAATTGATCCATTTTCAGAAAAGAATAATATGTTTCTTAAACACGTTATACTGTTTATTATTATAACATTATACAACAAAGCTGAACATTTATTTTACTTTTAATATAATTTTATGCAGATTTTATTTTTCCAGTTGTTGCTTCTACAACTTTCTCTCCTAATTTGAGTCTGATTTAAAAAACACTTAACCTTCTGTGTTGCAGGAAATAGCTTTGTCAAATTTCACTAAGAAACACAAAGAAAGCAGGAATTTAAAATAAAACACTTTCAGGGGTGTTTGTAGGTGTTTTGGCAGGCCGTGCATTGACTGGAAGCTAACAATAGTTCTACAGCAAAGCAACTTGTCACTGTAGTGAATGCAGACAGCATCATTATGATGAATTATGCACACAGTAGCTGTAAATGGAAAAGATTCGCTTGTCACATCCTGTAGAAAATCCTGTAACAACAGAAAAACTTCCAGCTTGAGCTGCATCGCTGAATATTTTATATTAACACAACATACAATTTTGTCTCTTTTTAGTTGTGATGGCAAATTCAAAACAGTGTTCTGGTTCTGAAACCAGTACAGAACTTTTGATGTGAAGCATTGTGTATTATAAGCAGGATGTCATGTGACTGTTTCATATCACGTTCTATTACATAACAATGTGATTCAAAGCATCAGTTTTTCTTGCCCTGCTTCAAAATAGAAATTCAGGCAAACACAGATACACACAGCTGATACTGATTTTAAAAACCCATTTCACAATTACACAACGGCCCCACTGGAAGCTGCTTCACCACCTGATGGTACAACAACATTTCAAATCTCCTCCAACCTGCAGCTCATCCCAGTCTATTAAAATGGGTCGATAAAGAAAGCATCCCAGATCAGCTGTCTGGGATAAGTCTGAGATTCTCAAAGAAAATTATTAAATTTATATATTATTTGGTAGATTTGGTGTTTTGTAGTAATAAAACTTTAAAGTGAAGATGCTGACCCAGAGGAATTGGTCCTAGCAACACCTACAAGTCCGGACTGATTAAAATGAATTATTCTTCTATACAAATTATCCCAAATTATATATAATTTTGGACTACCTTCACTGAATACCCCAGAATATATATTGACCTTCTCCCTGGAACCAGCATGTTGTCAGATCTATGTTTATAAGGTCACAAATAATCAATAATCACCGATATTCAGAGTGACTGAGTGAATTCAGTTGATCAAAACTCTGATAACATATAAATGATATAATAAACTCACACATTTATTTAAATATCAGATGTTTAAAAATGTTGTAAATGATTCTTTTCCACATTAGTTGTTTCAAATATTGAGTTTCTGTAAAGTTTCAGTCTTTCCTTCATGATGTTGTTAGAATCATCATGAGAACATGTGGAGGTAGTGATTCATCAGGTAAACATGAATCCTGTTAGACGGTTAAATGATCTGTCTGTTTTATGTCCTGTATGACATCAGGTGATAAATTCTGGGTTGTCCTTCTGCTGACCTGAAAATAATAAGACTAAATCCAAATTTAACACATTTTCTCTCTGAAATAATAATGATCTAATCAATTTCACAGAGACTCCGTATAACTGTCTAGGTCAATATGTCTGACATCATGTTCAGCATTTCTGCTCAGAAGTACAATAAGTAGAGAACAGTTAAATATGTTTATCATGACCTCAGTAACACAGAGACTTTCAGGAATCCTATTACTAGTGAAATGCAGAGATTGCCTCAAGGTTATTCTACTAGAGAAGATGATTAAAATTCTGACTCAAATGAAAAATGTTACAGTGAAAAAATATTGTGTGTGCTAACTTTACTCCAGCACACATTATACATAATGTATTGCACATAATAAATCCCAGAATATCAACTGAGTTCTATTTGAGATATTTGAAATTATGTAGGAAACAATCTTGTAGAAAACTTCATATTCATGATAATAACGAGGAAACAGAAACGTTTTGTGATTTGACTCGTTTCATATTGACCTTTAATAACTTTTTTTTTTTTCACAGGTTTAAAATGAACGAGGAACTTGAGACCAACTCGACTCTACTCTATGACAACTGGACATTCTATAATTCGTCCGTGGAGTTGGTCATCCCCAGAAACAACATCACATATGTTGGATTTTACCTGCACCAGCCAGCCACTGCAGCCATCTTCATCGTGTCCTACCTGCTGATCTTTCTGGTGTGCATGGTGGGAAATGGAGTGGTGTGCGTCATCGTGCTGAGGAGTAAAAACATGCGGACGGTTACAAACTTGTTCATCCTTAACCTTGCTGTGAGCGACCTGCTGGTGGGCATTTTCTGCATGCCCACCACTCTTCTAGACAACATCATTACAGGTGAGCAGGAAGCTGTGAATGTATTTATGAAAATGTTTCACACACTCAGGGTCAAAAGTTTCAGCAGTGACTCAAATATTGTGGGATTAAATTTTCAGCTGTTTCTATAGTTTACTGAGGAATAATTTACATATGTTGTATATGTATATATTATTATTTTAGTTTAAGAGTCATTATTTGCAGAGTGGAGCTGATTACCGCGTGTTGGTTTCTGCTCATCCACCTGCTGGTTGTTGCAATTTCCTGACCACAAATCTAAAATTTCCATTGCACATGCATGCATGTGTGCACGCACGTACACACAACCAGCCTCCTGCGGTTCTAGATTTGAATTTCTTTAATTTGTCTACCTGATGCTTTAAAGGAGACCCGACTGCAGCTCACTGGATGAACCTTGTCAATGTGATGACGTGGTCTAATGTTCTGCTGACAGCCTGATAATTAAAGAACAGAAATCTCACAGGAGTTGAACTTTGAGTCATCATGGAAGATGAGGCCTTCACTGCAAACATCAGGGACTTCTGCACTCTGAGCTCATTTTATTTGACAGCTGGCTGTAGAAGTCACGAATCTCCCGTGATTTGAGAATGAGCCGTGTTCTGATTGATTATCCTGGCTGTCTACAGGAGCTGCTGCATATATGAACCACATCATGTTTATAACTCAGAGTCATCACACCAACGTAAAATCATTCAAATTAGGACTGTTTCTTTTAAAAAGACAATAAAATCAGCTTTACGTTGATCCATTTCTTTCCAGAAGACAAGAAGCAGACATCACTCTAAGAAAACACATTCTCTGTAGAAGTAATCTGGTTTATTCACATCCAGTGACTGTATTATGTTTGGTGTGATGGATAAATGTATTACCTACTAAATTTAGTGCTAACATTGGAAATACAATACAATATCAGAAATTAGGTATCCCAGACAAAACTAAGCAGTTGTTAGATTGGGATTACAAGTCAAACCTTGACATAGTCTGAGGAAATCCAGCTGGCTGAGTATTTAGTATAATTAAATCCCTGCAGCCGCAATATAATCCTGATACATGCTGGACAGTTTGCAGCTAAAAGGAGTAAACAGAAAGACGTCTTATTAGGTTTACAGCAGGTCATGGCATTTCAAACAGAATATACAGAAACATCTGGGCTCAGCCAACCAGCAAACATCTGTCATAATGTGAATATTGTTTTAATTTTACCAGCACAAATTTTACAAATAAATAAATGGTAGTTGTTTGTAAGACATGTTCATTTTAGACTTTAATTAATTCACCTCTGGAAGTTAAAATAATTCCCTCTGCTGAAGAGCTTCTGTTTGTGGTGTTAACAGGAAAACCTGGAAGGTTCTGACTGAATATAAACACAGTTTTCAGGATAGATTGGGAATGACATCAGGACCAATCAGCCACCAAATATCCTCTTTCATTATTGAATTAAAAATGATATTAAAGTGATTCCAAATGCTAAAGGGATGTTTTCATGGTCAATGAATCCAGTAATGTTGAGAGAATAAATGTCGGTCCATTAGTTTTAGGTATTATTCATGTTACGGGGGGAATGGTGTGCGCTCGCTGAGTGCTTTTTGGTTTGGTCTGAACTGCCTTTACTGTGAAGTTTGTGAAACAAATTCCAAGAGATGCTTTAACTCCTCACGTTAGAATTCAAAACGAGGAACTTTCAATCTTTACATAGATACAAATTTATATTCAAGACCTGGAAATATCTTTTATTTGGTTTGACGTTATTTCTTATGAGATGTGATTTGCCTGTCACTGCTCTCTCTCTCTCTCTCTCTCTCTTTCTCTCTCTCTCTCCTGATCTGTATCTGCTACCATCTCAGCTGCCTGCACGCTGTAATGAAACCTCACAGTATTTCTCGGTAGGATCCTCATCATGTTCCCTGTTGGTTTCCTTCCTTGTTCTGACCCAGTTTGTTTTCATGTTTTGGGTTTTGTTTTACATAAACCCTTCTGGATTATACCTACGTGGTGCTTCTGCCTTCAACCTGCACGTTTGGGTCTAACTCACTTTGACAAACAGACTGAGATAACTGGCTTGATTTGATGTGCATATGGAGGCGGGACTGAGGGGAATCTGAGGTTTTAATACTGGATCTGCTGGTCTGGCTGAAGGTCAGCTGGTCCTGGTTACCAGTCGGTCATTAAAAAATAACTTAAGAAAAAATGTTCCAAAGTTGGACATTTAAACGTATTTATCTAAACAGACTCATCAGTAGTTTCTTCTCTGACGAACTGTTCTGTGTAACTATATTAGAGTGAAATTAAAATGAAAGCCTAAAGGCCTGATCGTGCTTCGTTTTTCTTCTTCTGTTTTCATATTTACATGTTATAACGTGTTTCCACCACTTGGGGACAGTCTCATGAATATGTTAAACACTCACGTGTGATTTAATTGCCCTTCAGCTAAAACACAAAGGAAGATAACATGCCAGTTTCAGATCCACAGCATCAGAACTTTGTGTTGACTGTGGAGGAGGAGAACATTCTGAACGGGTCTCAGTGGTTCACAGCTGGCTGGTGGGATTTAACAATTTATAACAACTTTTTGTTTCATACATGTAAAACTTGTTTCAGTAAATGGCAAAGAAAACATCTGATCCATGTTCTATTAAAGCACAGAAACAAGAAACCAATCAGTACTTCACATTCTGAGAACAGCTGAAATGTTATTGATGGTTTATTTTACATCTTTTTAACAGTGAAGTAAATTGTTGATTAAATTAACACCATATAAATAAAAAGATTAACACTCACATCCTGTAAAGACTTCAGACGCCCCATTAAACACATTAACTTCTTTCTGTGAAAAGAAATTAATTTCAATAAAAACCTTTTGTCAAACTACTCTCAGTGAGAGAAACCAAACATTCACAGTAATAAAGTCAAACAGAACTAAATTAGACGTGTTTTTTTCTGCAGGTATTGAAATGAAACGTTGGATCAGATGTAAAGAAGAATTTCCAACTTGACCTTTAAGGACACGCTACGTTTAACACTTTTACTCCTCTAAAGTTTCACTCAGGCTTTTTTTGTTTCAGAAACAAAATGGATCAAGTTCTAATTTGTTACATAACCGACAACTTTTAAGACTAAAACAATAGAATCTATTTCTGGTGATGAATTTAATTAACTTCTGTGTATTAAAGCAGAACTAAGTAAGTTTTTTCACCTCAATAAATGTTTTCTAGAGTCCCTGTGGGGGTAAACAAGGACTTGGCGGGGTGATTCGTGGGTCCCTCCCCTCCCTCCGGGGTCTGTGTCCTGAAAGCAGCACTTGCAACTTTCAGTGGATCGGACCCGACTAATCTCGCGAGAACAAACCTGCTTTACGGCACTCACACTCACGTACATAAATACAAGCATGAAGCCCTTGCTGTTGTTAGCAACGCCACCCTTAGGAGCGCAAAGATGACAATAATACTCACCTGTCAAGACATTTTCTTGGTTTTGTTTTTCTTTCTTCTTGCAAAAGCGTTCTCTGCGCGTTGTTGTTGGGGGGACGGCGGCGGGGTGAGGGGGGGGGGGTCTGCGGCGGNCGGCGGGGGAACGTTACGACAGTGAGCTTTCACAGGGGACCAGTAGGGGGAGAGCGAGAGCAAAACTTACTTAGTTCTGCTTTAACACAGTGACACTTCCCTTCACCGTCTGTCTTTATAAACATCAATCCTTCCTGTAGAATGTGTCTCATGTCAAAGTCCAATTTATTTATGAAGCACATTTTAAAACAAACATAGTCGACCAACGTGCTGTAGCAACAAAACAAGATACAAATGACATGATATTAGATGAAAGATCTGATGAAATGCATCAAACACAACAATAACTGAAACACTAATATTTAATTTAAACCTTGTTAAAAACAAAAGAAATAAGCTGAGATTTTAATGCAGATTTAAAACTTCCCAAACTTGTGCAGAATCTAATGTGTGATGATAAACTGATCCAGAATTATGCAAAAGAAGTTGCACATGTAAACGCTTATTCTGAATGTGGGTCATTACTACGCATGTCTGTTACGTTATGCATTGACGTATCTTACGTTGGCGTTTATGGAAGCTGGATGAAAACATGGCGGCGGTAAAACATGTAGACGGTTTTAGACGGTCAAATTCTGTTCTGGACAAAGATCAGATTAAAGACATTTTGCACATGTAAACGTAGCAGTGATACGGTTCTTCATCATTTACCTCAAAGCAGACCAGAACATTTCTGCATCAATCACTTATCAGAAGCAGATATTTTTGTATTTGACATTGTGCTTGTGAAACAACTTTCAGATAAAAATATTACTTTTAATAGAATATTGCATTTACTGTTATACTTTTTATCCTTTGTTCCTAGAAATACTTTTTTTCACAGAAAAATTAAAGATATTTAAACTGCATTCAAATAAAAAACCAAATAAGCCATAGAGGTAAAACCTTGTAATGTAACTCTTTATGTGCTCTGAGAAATGTTTGCATTTGATTATAATAGATGAGCAGAGTGAAGATGATATAAGAAAGATAATGAGGTTAAAAAGCATGTGAAGGTTCTTTTTGACTGTAACAGGAAGTGATGCAGGAAGCTCAGTTAGCCTGTCCTTCTGATATCTGAGCAGGGTCGGGGGGGTGTGACATCAGTGCGTCAGTAACCAGATGGTAAAAGGCTTGTTGGAGTCAAAAAGATCAAAATTGAGCTCACTCAGCTGTAACGTAAAGAAATCTGTCAATCAGGAAACGGAAGGAGCTCATCTAGAATCTCACAGCACTCCATCAGCTGGGTTTGTGATGACAGCCAAGTGTTATATACGGCTTTTTACAGGCACGGTGACACTGAGAGAGATTCAGGGACGTCCACGTGTCCTAAAAAAAAGAATCAGTGTCTTCCCTGAAAGAATTTCAGCCTCATTTCTCAGTTGACTGTCCAAACAGATTTATGTCCATCATAACTAATCAAGCTGTCTACACTCAGGGTCGAGTCTTCTTGGACTTTACTCACCAATAAATAAAACCTGAAGTATATTTCTATGCCTCTGGCGTTTTGCTTCTGTATATACGACTTTAGTAATGAGCTGCGGCTCACTGCCGACTGCCAGATCTGATCATAGTCTGCGCTGACAGAAACAGAGACGTGCATCTCCATCGCTGGAGTCAACTCCAAACACAAATCAATGTTGTACATAAAAATACCTCATGTACAGATGTGATTTACTCCCTGTGATAAACTGAAATGTGACCATTTGTTTTAGCCTCAGATTAAAACAGTAAATCAGAATGAATCAGAGAAACTGCTCCTGAAATGCAGATTAGAGACCGACCTGTCCTGTTAGATGGATGTATATGAGACAGAGAACAGAGGAGTCGCTGGAAGGAGTCTTTGTACTAATTAACTGATATTGGATTTGTTAATAATGATTCTGGTTGGTTGTTGAGTTACATGAAGTTTTAGTTAAATTGAGAACATCTGGGCTCCACAAGAGAACAAACGCTATTAAATGTTTATTTTAAATTGACATTTTTTCTCTATACAAAGAAACAAACCTCCGTCCACATGATTCTAACAAAAACACAGATATACAGCAACATTTTTAAATACAGAGAAAGAACATTGTATGGATTTTTTCCATAAAGAATTGTAGCTCTTTCCTCTTTTATTGATCCTGTTTATAATTTACTCTCAATCAATAATCTCACAGCTTAAAGTAACAGTGGACACGT
This sequence comes from Pachypanchax playfairii, assembly GCA_006937955.1. Lineage (NCBI taxonomy): Eukaryota > Metazoa > Chordata > Actinopteri > Cyprinodontiformes > Aplocheilidae > Pachypanchax > Pachypanchax playfairii. Next base: position 704,163 of record SSNP01000030.1, on the reverse strand, counting down.
TAAACACTGGTTTCTACATTAATGTTTCCCCAAATGTCCTTTTGTCCATTCGAGTTTTTATGAA